>JABASI010006630.1:0-10654 GCA_019776505.1 Tomocerus nigrus
CAATGTGTTTCCATGGATTTTGTGGGGGCTTGTAGTACATGTGGCGAAACTACAGGTTTTTGTAAGGAGAACCTCGAAATAGTCTGGGGGACGTAAACAACCCTTTCCATTACAATCAATACAGCGTCTTTGTTCTTTGACTACTTTCTTTACAGCTGGAAAGTGTTGTTTACGTCCCCCAGACTATTTTGGCAAAAACCTGTAGTTTCGCCACATGTACTACAAGCCCCCACAAAATCCATGGAAACACATTGGTCTATACATAAAACAAAAGTATATAAGTACCTGGATGACCTAATGGATGTTTTCAATTTAACCTTTTCAAAATGGCATTTTAAAAAGAACATTGCTTTTAAAATAATTTGAATTTACTGTAAAATATCGGCAACAACATTATTAATAATAATTGTAAAAATTATCACATCACACCTACGAGCAGTTTTTAATTCATTGCATAGGTATCTAAATTTTCTGCTTCAATTGCTAACAAAATCTTTCTTTTCGTAATTACAAGACAAGTCACAATTAATAATTTATGTATTTCTTAATTAACATGTCATAAACCTATTTTTTCGATGGTGAGCTTGAAGTGACTTGAAAAAGTAAACCTATAATAGCTAAAAAATCTACATTATTTAAATCTACATGCTAATTTAGTTTAAATGTGTTTCCGTTTCTCTATATAGTTTCAGCAGTCATTTACACAATTATCAATGGAATGATTATTATTCAGGCTGACTTTATTTCAGTAGACATGAATTATTGGTTTGGTTGGGTGGTTGGTTTATGTTGACAGAAGTCGATGGTTCACGATTATTACTTACTACGCGTACATAATTAAGTACATATCCGCTCCTTCGCAATTTACAATTAGTATTATTACATTGTTATTATGATTGCGCATATAATATTATTCTAATAAAATGACAAGTTGCCACACAGATCTAAATATTAATTTCTAATATTTTGGAATGAGTACGTCAAGTTCAATGCAGCTTAAGAGTATTTGTGACTAGAAGATGGCTAGAAAAAAGTTAATGGATCTCAATTCACTAGAATATAAGGAGGTTGTCCATCAGTCGGAGTCAGAAGATTCGGATGATACTTCCCATTCAGATCCGTTTTTGCGTTTATAAGGTATCGGTCTTTTTCGTGCACTGTGTTAATAATGTTAGTTTCGATTAGTCATTAATTCATTCATAATATACATTTTCTGATACAGTTTAATTAAATCAATTTGTTCCTCATAAAAACTTTGTGCCAAATAGCCTACTCATCTTAGAGAAGCTGTACTAAGCAAACTCATGCAATTTAAATGATACAAATTAAAAAATTAAGCTAAATTATATAAAGCTTGCCTTTATTGAGACATATTTACACAATAATATATAATACAAACACATCTAGGTACTATAAATGTTATTTAGGATCTACGGAGTTACATAGATAACAGTGAGAAAAATCATAATAAAATAATATAAGGAATTTTAGATTTTTTGATTTTGAATTGCAGATATTGTGCCCGTAGATCACTTTTCATTATGCAAAACAATAACCGTTTTAAACCGCATAATTCAACGAGAGGTTTCCCCATTATATCAAATGAAAATACCCCCAATCCAATTTCAAACCATAAAGAAAAATGATGTTGGTAGCAATAGGGAAACAATAACGAAAATAAAAAATAGAAGTGAGTACAACTACTACATATATATCTAGATCATAAATGACTACAATTGCTAATAATATAATGATAACGAGTACATTCATATAGTAGCGTAATCGAAATAAAGGTGTAATAAAAATAAATGGAAGGCCAGGCGCAGCAGGGAATAAAACAGCAACGAAAATAACCACAAGACCAGCTCAGAATTAGCGTCTCGACCTGAAATTAAAAAAACAAACAAAAATATAGCTGAATTGTAGGAAATATTTTTTCACCTTGTTATTCGTCTCCTATCAAGAAAAGATGGAGAACCACGTCTCCGTGGAATGGAAGCAGATCTTTCAGTTCGAACAGATCTGGAAGACCTGGAGGAACGAGATCGTGATCCACTCTTAGATCTCGTTCCCGACCTAGATCGAGACTTAGATTTGGTTGGAGAACGAGATGGAGAGCGAGAATTGGTAGAGGCACTCCTGGAACGCCCAGAACCAGAGAAAGAGCGCGACCTCGAAACAGAGGATGACCGAGAACGTGTCCTGGATCTGGCTGGGGATAAAGATCTTGACGGCGAGCGAAATATCGAGCTTCGAGATCTTGAAGACAAAGAACGAGAGCTATTTGTGCTCCGAGATCGTGATCTGCTTTTCGATTTGCAATTTTTCGTCACGTTTTTTCTAGTCGGAGTTACAGATCTGGAGTGGGATCGTGGAGATTTAGATTTTCCAGATAGTCTAGATCGAGGTCTTGTAAGGGACAAGCTTCTGGATCGTGAACGACTACTAGATCGAGATCTAGAATCATATTTGGAATTTTTTCTGCCATTTGCAATGTCTCTTGGGCTCCCTGTCCTCGATCTGGACAGTCTGTTACCGTTTAATGAGTTTTTCGGACTCCGAGAATTGGATTTAGAAGCTGACTTGGATAATCTTGATAAAAGAGGCAGGCTACTCAAAATTTCAACTGGTGACTTAGAACAACTTTCAAACTTCTCTGGCAGAAGTGAATGGGAATGAGAAAAATTAAGAATTGCAACTGAGTATTTGGTGTTGGGGGAATGCTCTTCGTCTTCTGACACAACTGCCCCGCAATCTGAATGAGTATCCGAACAAGAACCGGAACAAGAAGAAAAAACAGAGGAATCGTCAACAGCAGGGAAGGAGCAGCGGGAGGATCCTTCACCACCATCATTCTTACCATCACCACATCCAAACTCCACACTTTAGTAGTTAGCACCACAACAATCAAAACATTATTAGACACACAGCATAGAACTAGTTAAGAATTTCTAGTGGATACAAAATACAATCGAAACTCCATTAACAGCGGAAAGAAGGTTAATGCGTTGTTAGTTTTTAGTATGTAAGCTAGTTAATAAAGCTCCATAAACGAAACCACAATTAAATTAACTTCACTAAACATTATTTAACATCTGTTCAATTACAGAGCGTAAGGTAATCACATTGAAAAATAAATGTCATGCTTAAATTTGTATTTTTACAAAGTGATGCTCACCTTTTGCGATCTGTTTCTTTGGGTAGAGGCCTATCTGCTAGCCTATGTGAGACCAAGCAAAAGTGAACAATAAATTAGTTTAGAATTTAAGACAGTTGTAAAGTAAATTATAATTGCACTGATTTACAAACATTTAATCTACAAGTTAATCGAGTTCAATGAAGGCAAGATTAAAATTCCAAAAGGAAAACGATTATCATGAAAGTAGAGAGTACTACAGTGAAGACATATAAATATCATCATTGGGAAAATAATAATTTACAACAAATAATGTGATCATGTATCATAATATCATAAAAGAAAAAATATATAAATACAAAATAGCCATTATAGCTTTGTATTTAAAAATATTTAGCAAATTTTATGAACTGAATGAGATGATTAAGGAAGAAGAGGTTTGAGAGGAGGATGAAGTCAAATCAGTAATCAATAGTGTAATAATTGTAATAATAATAATATAGTCGTTTGATTTGGTACAAGCAGTTGTGTTACACTCTTAATTATTAAATTTAACTGATAAAGTTGATAACTATGCATGTATATATAATATTGTATGTATTCTTCAGTACTGATTATACTGAGCTAAATTAAAATCCAACCTGAGACAGTTCTGACGTTCTAACATTATCCTACAAATGAGTAATAGAGTTTTACGTAAGTATATTATAACCGCTAAGCTCTAGAGAGAAAGGTTTGTAGTACTACATAAATTAGGAGACAATTAAAAATTAGCAAGGAAGAGTGTGTTTTACATATTATGGTATGGTTAGTGAGCATTCACTTTGTTTTACCTTCCATTTATCCCCATGATGACTTCTCCAGAGGTCAAATTAATTAGAAAAAAGATTTCCCTTCGTTATTTACACTCAGGTGATTGAATACAGTAAAACAATGTTTGAGATATAAAATAAAATTAAGTAAAGGTAGTTAGTAATATATTACTTACTTAGAAGGTAATTTATCAGAGACAACAACTCATAGCGATACATGTAAACTCATCTATAAAATTTAGTTATTCAGCAATACACACATAGTTGTACGTACACACGTCTGAACCTTATTAGCATAATAGCATGGCAAAAAACACGCCAGCAGAGACAGGGAGAGAGAGACAGAGAGAGAGAGATAACGAGTATGGTATACACGTACAAATTCACAAACAAAAATCAAGTTACGGAAAAAGTGACAGACAGTCAGACAGTCATACGAAAAAATCTTCCATACACATCTTACCAATTTCACCAGAGAGACGAATTTCATGAATATAGACCAAAAGAATTGACAAGATTATACAGAGAGAGACAGAAGAAGAGGAGAGTCAGAAATTCCCCCACGCATGCCATCATTCAATCTCAGCAATCATTCACAATAAATCAAAAATCACATTCGTACATGAAACTCTTTTTAGGATTCAGACTTTATCGTTCAAAGGAAATAGGAATTAAGACGCATGTTTATACTTGCTCTGAATTTTAAATGAAGGTAACCTCTTACTTTCAGAACACAATTCTACAACAAACGGAAAATTTAGTACAACTCAAATAAATATTTACCTATGATGATGGTGGTGGGACTTTTTGGACTTTTTCTTTTTCTCCTTTCTGCGCTTTTTACGGCGCACTTCTTCCTCATCTGAAGACGAAGATGATGAACTAGAAGAAGATGTAGACGATCGTCTCTTTTTTGACTTCCTCCGCTTCTTCGATTTTTCTCCTGATGTTGACGATGTCAAATGCGGTTGCGACGCTTTCAGCTCCTTTTCAACCTTATCCTAAAATCCAATACATTATAAAAATTAACTTCTTGTCACAGCTATAAAATTCAAAATTAAAGATATTTTATAATAATTAGGATATACCTTTACATCAGAAGACATTGCAGCCACTCGGTCAGGTAGCTTGTTGGGATCCATAGACGAGCCGGGTACAAAATCATCACGTATACCGAATGCATTCTTAGCTCTATCATTCTTCTGCTCTTGAGCAACAGACAACTCATGGCTGTCTTTTACCCTGTAAAATCATTTCCATGTTAAAATTCTATTATTGACGATTAAAGATTACATTTATACATATTTCAGGAAAAAAGCCCACTATTATCCAGTACCACACTGAAACAAGAATTTTTAGTATCAGTCAACAAACCTTTTCTTTCTATGTCGACAACAGCAGCAACAAGGTGTTGAAATGAGTATAAACCGCCCTCCCGCAGCAGAATGGTTATGACCTCGACTACTGCGGGATCTCTTGTTACTACTAACGGATCTTTTTGATGAATTTCGTACAAAAACAACTCTTTTGGGAGGTCCATTTCTCTGACCTGACCTACTTCGATTGCCTTTAGTGGATGTGCAAGAACTAGTACTCACTCCGCTATTGCTAACTTTATTGCTAATTACATTAGTACAACTATTGCTACTTTGCGGGTTGATTTTTAATTCTGGTTCCTCATTTCCCAGAAGACTCTGCCTCCCCACGCTAACATCATCTCTTTCTTCAGTGCTTTCCCTATTCACACTATTATTTACAGTAGTAGGGATCCCACTACTCTCAATATAATTACTATTCACACTCACACTCTCGCTAACAGTATTGTCGGAAGACATTTTTGGAAGACTTCGTCTGCAAGTTATGGAAGACTTGGTTGCAGTTTGATTATGTACCTTCTAGCTACATGTTGTCATTTTATAAATCCTATCTAGCTACATTAAATATTTTTTACCAACCCCGTCGGTTTCCTAAAATAGCACGAAGACTGAGAGACACTTACAATGTAGAATGCCTTTTTCAAAAATTAATCAACTCATTGTGCACGCAGAGAAAAGTGCCTTTCCCTCCTTTCTCTTATCGTACCAATATAATGGCACTCTAAAACTGAATATTATATTCAAGTAGTAGATACAACAACAGCCCCCATATATGTACTACGTATTTTATCTTTTTGTACATTTATTTCTACTTCTAACTTCACTCTATAATTCTTTGGCTTTCTCGCCTTCAACCCATGATTGTCTACTGTGCAAACTCAATGCCAGGCTCCCTATTAAATTCTGTCACGCAACACAAAACTTTCTAATAAACACCTAGTGAATCCGAGTTAGTACACAACTTTCAGTGGTTAATGTAGTTAATTCGACAAAATGAAATTAGATGGGAAACAAAAAGATGTCGACTGGCACAACGGATCCACAGCTATCCAGTTAACCGCTAAGAAGATTTCCTACGGATTGAATTTCTTTAGTTCTTTACTGCGGAAAGCCAAGCTCCACCTAATCAATAATTCAATCCTTCCCAGAACACTTTACAGAGAGCCAGGAGAGGGTTCCGAAGATGAGGAGAGCGGCAGAAAGAAGAGAGTCTCCACTGGAAAATCGATAACTCCAGCCACGGACCTTTTACTAGACTATTAGACAGAATAGACATTACGACGGAGAAAGCATAGAGAAAAGCTGCTAGGGAGCAAGAACGGACGAAGAACGGAGCAAATATCTCTACTCGAGATTTATCTATGTAATGCTTCGTTAGAAGGGGAGAGAGATTCCTCGCCTAGACGTGGCTTGACTTTAGCTTGATTTACCGTGGCTTCCCTCCAGACCCACATAACATCCATGTCTGCAATTCCTTACCAACAAAATCATTCTATCCAGGAAACACGTCCATTCCAGCTAGAACTTTATGGCTAAGCTCTAGAAGTGTGCCTATCGATCCGAAATTCGGAGCCCACTCTGCTAACTCATATCAACTAACGAGCACAACTATTTATACCCTGACTTTCACTCCACCTTTCACTAACTAACGACGTAGCTTAACCTGACCATGTTATTTGTAATGTTAACTATCCAACTACTTGAGTAAATACCATTAAATAGCTCTTCTCACATTCTTCTACTTTTATTACGTACTTACAGGACTAAAAATATATTACTTCACTTAGGGACTCCAAATTAAAACGCTGGGCTGGAAAAAGTTATATACTCTTCCTAGAACATGCACTCAATATTCATGCAAAAAAATGCTATCCGCTGAATCAGAAGAAGCGTGCATACAACACGTATACATTTACATTACACATACTAACAAAAATATTAACAATAATATGAACAAAAACTACTATGTACAAATATATATGCACAAAAGTACGATACAGCATTTACAGTGGTGAAAGTACCAAATCATGGAGACTATGACATCTGTATGCATGCATAGGTATAATATTTAATATACCTCCCTTTTTCAGGTGCACTGCTTACTAATATAATATATAATTAATAGGCATTATAGTCCCATAGCCACATAATTATGTCAACAGGACACTGAAAGGAAACTACCGTATAATTATAAATGAAAGCTTTACATACTTATCAGTATGCCTTTATAAATCATTATGCTAGAAGTTTGCCTACATTTTGTAAAATAATACTTAATAACAGTCACCTACATTATCATGCTCACATACAAGCTACACGCAAAAGTAAAATGTAGAGAGAGAAAGTATAGACATAGAGAGAAGATCTGTTCTGTTTGAGAGGCCTGAGTGGGTAGTAAGGTTAGGTACTAAAATATTGTAGTAGGCACTTGTAGTAGGAGGTTTCATGAGCACAGGGGCAAATCGTCAAATGTCACAGAAATGCTTTAGTGTAAATGTACTACATGATGTCCACGAAGGATGTACAACACAAGCCACTTGTATTAATTATTCACAAATCTACAACTGCAATGCAATCAACTGCCAACTGTATTGCTGTACTGAATGACAGTCCCTGTAAATTACCATTTAAGCAAGCAATTAAGCATCGCACGGGACATCTTAAAAATTAAAGACATGGAAACTTGTTAGTTGGTGGAAAGGGCACATCAAAATATTTATGATATACAGCTCTGGCATAGTTGCAAGTTTACAAAATATGAAGCCAAAAAACGCTAACCTTACTAAATACAACTTTTGGAAAATCTGTATTTGTACCATACACCTGCACATGAAAATGACAACCACGCACTTTATATAAACTGAAACTGAATAGTTTCTTTGCGTGCCCGTTTGCGTCAACTCTTTATGCATTCTGCTGCAAAGTAACGTACGTTACGTACAATACAATATACATATACGAATATGAAATTCGTCTCATGTTTCCCTTTATAATTCAGGAGCTTTAATACGCAGTGAGTGCCGAGTGTAGGTAGTGTGTCAGGCACCAAGAAGACATCACTGCATAGACAATAAATATCAAGAGGTCAACAGATCATATTCATCATACTTGGCTATGCTATAAATAAAGCACAATTGTATAGCTTTTAACATACCTAGTTTACTACTACCACTATGCACTATTAGGAATATTAATACAATCCTGTCTACCCAATAAGCTAATGTTCCAGACAGATATTTTTTTCCTCTTTCTTTTGTATTCCACGTCAAATAAGGAGAGGAGCAATAAAGGTGAGTCGACAGCAGTATATCGATTGACCTTCGTTGATGACATGAATCCTAAAAACTTGTGAAGCACTCACAGGATAATATCCCCACAATGAACTAGATGAATGCAACCAAATGACAAACAGTCTTGACATCCCGTCCCGCCATACAGACTACAATACAGGAAGCCATTTCAGACGGCGGGTCTATTTGGGGATAAAAACCATATATGATGATATATATGTATATATGGTATATGGTCTAACCCAGTTTATCCTTTAATATGACATTTGGGAAATATACTACTAAGCTACCAAAAACGATCACGAAAAAAATGTTTTTATATTTGCATGAATCAGGACAAGCAAAAGTACAATTTTAGAGTGAATACTTGTATTCAATACGGTGAGTAATTTTATTGATAAAAGTTTGTCTGCTCGAATCCCTTAGTAAAATAACCTACGAAAAGGTGAAAGTCTATTTTACCCATAGGTAAATTTATTAACCGTTGTGTGTAAGAGTACGAGTCAAACAATGTAGAAGCCTGCTGTGCATTCTCATATTCTTGGATTTGGAGAAAAGTAAGTAGGTACGGACATAATGGGCTTTCTAAGAGTGAAATATGTACATAAAACATGAACTTACACTGGTCGGCCGTAAGCATCCCTCGGACATGACAGCTTTTTCTCCGCAAGAAGTTTAGCTCGAAAGGAATTGATTTTTTCTTCTATTTCTTCCTCTGGCATCTCCTTCTCTTCCAATAGTTCGCGCAGTTCCATACATCTTACCTACACAGGTACAAATCTCAGCAACATATTTTCAGATTCATAAACGAAGTAATAGTGTCCCTTAGATATCGTTACTCTTGGTACTTTGATTAATTAATAATATGATGCGGGTAAGTACATACATATTACATAACGTAAATAGTATTCTACACTGCAGAGCATAGCAAAAGATAACATAATAATTGTGTACACAAACACAACTCATGAATATGAATGAATGGAGGAAGATGCAAGATTACTATTACGTACGATGCATTGCATATAGAATACCTCGCGAGAGAAATGGGAATACACGAAAAACTCAAACGATGATATTGCATTGCACTGCACTGCACCAATTGGCAATGAAAATAGAGTGGTAGAAGAAAGAATATAAAACTTTAGTGTGAGAGAGCTCCTACGTGTGTGTACATAACCAAAGACTAAACTTATATAATGTATACAGATACCAAAGACTATAAAGAGATTTACATATTACGCTATAAAAGAGAGAGACACAAAAGCACCAAAGTTTTTGATCTAAGCTCAATTTACAGTGTGAAAGTGAAGGAAGACTAATAGCTGTAAAAACAGTCTTTACATAAGCAAAAGCTTACGCTTATAAAAGTCGGATTGAATAACATAACAATATCAAATGAACCTACAACTTAAAATTAATTAACTTTACTTATAAAACAACAATACAACAAAACACAAAAGGTATTACATACATACTTATTTGCAGAGTCAAAATGTAATAATGTACCTTTAAGCAAAGTTATGTGAAATGCTTCGAATTTTACCGTTAGTTAGGTCAGCAACAAAATACAATAATATCAACAATGCTATTAGTTCAACTTGCCTTGTCAATGTTTCATTATGTTACTGTTAGTAATGCTTCTGTACTCTGTACTCAATCAAGTCATAATATAAACTTTACCCTCTAATACCTCTACTACATTTTCGTCGTTTAGATGTGTTTACGCAAGAATTATTGAAAGTTCTACAACACCAAAAATATGCTAATCATAGAGGAAGTCTCAAATTATAGTCTAATCATTAAACACTAAAAAACAGCAGGATACAGTTTAAAAAATCCCTACTTTCAGATAGGTACTATAATTATGTCACATAAACATGGTACCTGTATAAGCGATAATTTAGTTGGGCTGTATCTACTCTATCCTATATTTACCTACCAACAACCAATACAAAACATATTTTATTATTTAAAGAGAATGCATATCAGGGCATGATTAAAACGTAAATGTTTTTTGCTCAATCAATTAAATAACAT
>JABASI010006631.1:0-10654 GCA_019776505.1 Tomocerus nigrus
AGCTCTCGAATGGAAAGGTCTTACGAAAATTATTTCAAGTAATTTCACGATTAGGGCAAGATGAGGAAGAAACTATAAATTATAAACCTCCTTCGCCATTTCGACTGTCAATTGTCAACACATTTGCAGAATCTTTGAGAAGATACGTAATAGACTGTCGTGATAGGAGAGATAGAGTTAAAGCAAGTGCGCTCATATTGCAACTTGTGCACAATTATGTAGAGTAAGTATTTTATTACAAAGTAATATTTGTAGTAAAATGATTTGCATAATTACAAGAATCATGTTTATTCATTTTTCAGAGTATCAGACGAATATTTGATGATTGAGCTGATCAGACTGAGCGTGTATTTAATTATCATTTGTTTAAATGATGGAATTAGTGAATCCGTTGGTAAAATGTTTTGTCTTTTTGCAAAAAAGCTCGACTGCAGTCCTTCGGATATATTCTTCCAGCAGAATCCACTGATTGCTAGAGTAAATATAATATTTCAAATTTTAATTATGGAATATAAATAAATGTTATAATTTTCAGGATCATTTTTACCATAAGAAATTAATAAAATTTCTTCGAATTTTGTACTTCTATTATTAGACTTTTCTGGAAGCCGTGTCCGATCACATATTTCCAAATTCCCCTTCGGAGACTAAAGTCGCCGCTGATAAAGTTGTTGCATGCTTCATCCAACTTCAGTCGTGTTCCTCATGTGTCGAAAGATATTTCATCAAAGAATTTGTTCCTCCTTTGTTGAAACTGGTCATCCCTGGAGTGGAGAATAGTCCGCAAAAGAAATTCGTTTTGAATTCATTAAAGGATTATTGTCATTTAGCAATTCCAAATATTCTTGAAATTGTCTTGGTCTCTATTTACCCATACATTATTATTGACGGAGATTATAATACATTGTGCGAAGTACCTGAAGGATCAGTGCAGCTTTGACATGGACGAAATTGCAAAACGGCAAATCTTAGTACGTTTCCTGCTCTCGCACTTTATTTAACAACTTTTATGTAGAAATTCTAGGAATTGTAATTATAATATTTTTAAAGTTCATATTTATTTCACTTTGCAAGAGAATTAAACGAATTCATTGTGCATATTGTCATATTGTCTATTTGCAGAATTTGAGTACAGAAATGATGTGTCACCTGTATAAAAATAAAGCAAAATTGGTTTATGGTCTTGGTCATATTGTTTGTTGGGATTCTGGATTGGAAAGAAATAATAAAGTACCCACTCTTTCTCAAGTGGTAAGTTTAAAAGTATATAATTGCGTATTTATTATATTGCGTAAGCATTTAATGAAAACTACTAATTATGAATGGCAATACTAATTATGAATGGAAATTACTGAATGAAAATTACTAATTATGAATGACATAATGTTCTTATTAGCAAGAAGTTATTGGACGTCGGATATGGGGTATTTTCTCTACTTTTAACCGAAAACTAACGAGCAAAAGTGAATCATTAGAGAGTAAGCGGACTGCAATTTTAGCATTTACGGAAGTTATTTCCACTATGGGACCTATACTTGTTAGCCAACACCGTTCCAAGGTAATTATTACTAATTAAGTTCGTAAAAGCTCCAAAAATTCTTGTTTTGTAGCGTGTATTACCTGGCAAGTGAAAAAGAGATTACATTTTTTACATTTGTAATTTGAATTTAAAATTGTTTTATTTTATTTTTTTCAGATTTATGCCGCCCTCATTGCAATGTTTGCTCTTGGACCGAAGTACTATGATTTACTCTGTGCTATATGGATGCACTATATTGTTAAGTAAGTTAATAGTTTAGTAACTTTTTATGAGCAATCATATGATATTTTGTTTGACTCATTCTAGTTTTTGATTTTAAACAGTTTAGATGACAAGTCACTACCCCTGATGTGTACACAGATCGTATCAGCTATACTGACATTCCATTCGACGCATCCTTTGGATACGGAAACCTTAATTAAATACCTTACGGAGAAAAGAACGGAAGTTCTTATTAATTGTGGAGCTACATTGCATTTCTTGCCACAGTATTTCAAAAAAGGAGTTGCAGTAACTCGTATTAAAAATACAGTTGAAAATATGAAGTTAGCTCTTTTTTTGTATTTTATGTTTAAATGTATTCTTCGTGCAAAAATAACATTTTTGGCATCTTTTGATATTTTAGACGAGAAAACTGGCTAGGCTTCTTCGAGTTATTAGTTCGTGAATGTGGCAATCAAAGTGTTTATATTCGCTATCAAAATGTGAAGGCTCTGAGAGATTTAATCAAAGCTGAAGAGAGTGTTCTAATCAAGAATGTCTTACTCACTCACCACTCAAGTATTGGTCAGGTATAAAATTTCCTGTACTATTACTCTATGTAGTCAAACTGTATTTTGATTATTTTTTAACTTTCTAATTTTTATTTTCATTGAAGTTGATCCTGTGTCTGGTGAAAGCGTCGCGGGATGAAGCCCATGTGAAATCTTTAGCCGCCGAATGTTTAGGAATTATTGGTGCACTTAGTCCTAATCGATTTTGGACGGATTCCAGCATTAGTCAATATTGGACAAGGTCCTCGTGAGTACACGTTGACAACTCAGACGTTCAGAACGAAATATTTGGAAGAGCTGGTCAATATATTCGAAGAATCCGAAGATACGATTCATTTTGATTCGGCTGCTTGTTGTATTCAGGATATTATCAAATTGTTTCAAATTAAAAATGGTTCTAGCTGTGCCATTTGGAGTCTCTTAAGTTTCAAAGCTAAAGAAATCATCCAACCTTTAATGGATAGCAAATTAACAGCCGAACAGCGTCCTTGCGCCGATCCGAAAGTTACATTTCCAATTTACAGGTCGAAAAATTCTCCAAATTACGAAGAATGGCTGAAAACATGGACAGCACTCATCATTGTCAATATTAAAGACGAACAGATCTCTCCGATATTCAACTCTAACAGACGTCTTATACAATACAGTTCCAAATTGGCCAACTTTATCATTTCATATGCCGCATTTTATAATGCTTCATTGGGGGGCGAAAGAAATGCAAGAAAATTCGTATTCGACGAAATAAAATACGTGATTAAATTATGGTAGGTGATTTCCAACGTTTTTTACATAATAAATGTTGGCACTTACTAATAATACAAGAAAATTATTCGGGTAACTTCAGAAATAAATGTAATAATGTCTTTCTATTTTGAATAGGGATTCTGTTGAAGCCGTAGAGTATTCAATGACGCAGTCAGTATGTTCTGAAGTGATTGAACTGGATGATTTAGTTCATAAACTCAATAGAACGGAAGATCACTTTGTAAATACAACAAAAAGTGGGAAGAAGTCAGGGATTAAAACTCGATTTCGAACCAAGGCTGCCAAAGAGAGTAAAGAAGAGGCGATTATGAAACTGAAAGCAACAAAAACCGTTTTTATCATATTGGATCATATGTACAGGGCAGTTCGCTGCTTGAAGAAACTTTTCACTCTGCCGCCTCATCATCCCAGTTTGTTATCAACTGAAGTTACTCAATTCCCACTGGAGAAAGTTAATTGCATATCTGTGCTCCTGGATGAAATTTCTTTCGTGAGTTACAAAAAATTAATTTCTTCCACAGCTTTTGAAAGAAGTATTTTCAGATCCAATCATGTTATAATAAAAATGAATATTATTTTAACTTTTATAATGTTCTTAGGAAAAATTAGCTAAAGCTGCATTTCATAGTAAGACATATACAAGAGCCCTTCTTTATCTGGAGCAGCATGTAAGAAAACATCCTAATCAACTTACACGGTCTCTTGAACTCATGCAAGTAAGTGCCAACATTTTCTGTTGTATACTATTTTTTATACTATTTTTTATACTTTATAAAATAGATCCGCAAATAATTTGTGTATTTTTATTCTAGCGAATTTTTATTTCCCTGAATGACATGGATTCTGCCATGGCTGTTGCAGCCCGACGTTCGGGAACAACTTCTTTTGACGAGAGAATCATGGAAACTATGATCGATGGGAAAATTGAAGTAATTATTCAAGTTTATGATATTTAAATCTCAATATAAGTTGTTCTTTTTCTTTTTGTCTAATATATTTCGAACTATTATGCAATTGCTCTATTTAACAGGACGTGGTTACCTGCTTTGAGAGCGCAACGTCCCAAAATTCTAACGATCTTTTAGCCCACGAAGGTTTAATACAATCTTATCTCTCTTTGGACCAGCCTCATAAAGCCAATGTCCTTATCCAAGCACTGCATCAACAAAAAGTAATTTGCCTAGCCTTATTTTATTTGAATTTTAAAAGATAATTTTAACTGTATAGAAAAATGGTTGTATTATTTGAAGCTCGTCATGGACGCAGCCACTGGAAGAGTGTCAGTATGCCGTTTTACTAAAACTTGGCGACTGGAAATCTTTAAATGCAAAAGTTCTGGATACAGCTAGAGACACAAGAACATTATCAATAATTTCAGAAAAAATTGTCGAAGAATCATATGGATTGTCAAAGTGGAACACACACATTGCAACGACTCTTTTCCAACTCAAGAAGGCCAACTATGGTGAAGCTCAAAAAATCATTGACAACTTAAGAATTCAGTTAATAGAACCTTTTAGCTCCGTTTCAGTAAATGTGGAAAATTGTTACAAAGCACATTACAAGGACATCATAGGGTAATCAGAAATAAAATTACTACTTTTAGTCTAAAAGACGTTAATAATTATTTGCTACTATTAATAATTATTATTTTTATACAGACTACATATACTAACGGAAGTTCAACAAGTCTTGGATTTGTTAAAGCAACCAGATGTATCTTTCATGAGACTGGATGGTATACGAAGTATGCTTCAAAGATGGAATATGAGATTACATAATGTACAACCTAATGAACATTATTTCCGTCCAATTCTTGATGTCCGAAAGGTATCGGTGTCCATTTCCTAATTATTTTACTGTTATATTCTACATTCCATTTAACGAATAATTTTTCTTGTAGGTTCTCCTGTCCAATTTAATCCAGAAATTGAGCCACGATGTTGAATCGGTGGAATTGCTAAATGCAGCAGTTAGAGATTGCTGGCTGTTTGCTGCTAGACAAGAACGAAAGTAGGATTATTTATTGATTGTCAAGTTTTTCAATTTAATTTTTAATTTCGTTCTGTTAGTTTGTGGGCTATACTAATTTCATTAACTTTTATTTTTAGGAAAGGAAAGCTGTATAGAAGTGCCAACAGTTTGGCAAATGCCAACGCTCTTTCAATAGACAGCACAGAAATATTAATTGAATCTGCCAAGTTACAAATTCAGAAAGGTGCGAAGGATAAAGCCTTGGCTCAGTTGCAGACAGTTTTGAAACCTGATGAGGGTGGTAAAAAACGTTGGACTCGAACAAGTTCATCCAGCTACCTTCACCCTGAAGATTCAAATTATGAAACAAAGTTAAAATCTAAAGCTTTACTTTTGTTCGCTGAATTGTGTGACGAAATGAGAGTTGCTGATCAGGAAACAAATGTTGCCAACTTTTCCGCCGCTATCAAGTGCATGAGAAATTCGGAGAAAAACCATTTCATGTTGGCCTGCTACCTTGACCGTCTTCTTCCTCGGGAGAATGAAAAATCAAAATTTTCTGACACGTTAGTGATTCACGATTTCATTTTAATTTTCTGTGCTAATGTTTTCGTGCGTATGCTGTAAGTTAATTGAGTTTAATTTTATGTTTTACAGGAATATAGAATGCTTAGTAGTGAAAAATTACTCGGAATCCTTAAAGTATGGTGCCAAATATGTTTATCAAAGTCTTCCTCGTCTGCTGTCTCTTTGGTTTGACTTTGGGACTGTTGCGCCAAATTTAGATGATCGTGGGATGGCTACGCCATGGTCTTCCACAGATCGTCAAACTGATTTACCAAAGTTCCTCGACGCTTTTAGATATTTAAGCCGAAGTGACGCATCAAGTTTTATGATTTGGATTGTTGGTAATTAAAAAGTCTAATTTCTATTGATTTATGTGCTGTGTAATTTATTTCACAAAATTATCCATGCTAATAATAATAATCTGTTTATTTAGATAATCTTACGGACTCAATTCCTGCGTACATTTTCATGACTGCATTTTCTCAGCTTGTGTCCCGAATATGCCATTCTGATTCTGCTGTATGGAATCAACTTTCGAAAATACTCGTTTATATTATTACTACCCATCCATATCAGTCCCTTTGGATGACAATGACAGTAGCTAAGGTATAAGTCCCCTGCAAAATAATAAGTTGTGCATTTTTAATCCTAAATTATGTAATTTTTAATGTTTTCTGTACTTTAGTCCTCGTACAAAATGAGGAGTACCCGCATTAAGGAAATATATAAAAAAGTTCAAGAGAAAAGATTGACGCAACAATGTGCAGCAGGGACCCCCGTTAGTAAAAAGAATCTTATTCAAGACTACACGACACTATCCGAAAGACTTATTCAACTGTCTAACGTACCTGTGGAGAAGAAAACAGTGAACGTAAGAATTTTCTATTTTTATCATTGGTATTTAAGATTGACAATTATTTAAAATCAACTTAGGCCAACAAAAACAATTTAAGCCTTAACTTCTAATTTTTATATTAGGCCAACATTATGAGTCTGGTTCCAGCTTTGCCCAAGCTGTTAGCTTCAAAGAATTTTAGTAAAATTCTCGTTCCTTTCGAGCAGTTTCTCTTCCCAAAGCTACCGGCTGTGACGAACCAACACAAAAATCATAACGCTTTCCCACAGTAAGACCAACAAATGATTTTTGAAGAATTAAGAATATTGTATGAGGGTCCGTTTCCGTTACTATAATGTAATTTTTGGTGTATTTCTTAGAACTGCCGTTTATATTCATGCCATCGAATCAACGATAATGCTAATGAATTCTTTACAAAGACCGAAAAAAATAATTTTTCGTGGAAGTGATGGACAACGATATGGAATGATGTGTAAACCGAAAGATGATCTGCGGAAGGATTGTAAAGTAATGGAAGTTAACAACGTCATCAATCATTACCTGAAGCAAACCAGCAGTGGTTTGCGCGTGAGGACCTACGCCGTTGTCCCTCTCAATGAGGAATGTGGTCTCTTGGAGTGGGTGAACAATCTGAATGGACTTCGACCCACAGTCCAAAATATTTATAAAGAGAAAAAAGTCGGCATGATTTCTCGCACCCTAATGGAACTGCAATGTGGTAAGTATTGGGCAATAAATAAAATTATAATACTATTGTTACTGCATTATTATCTACAAACTTGCTAAATTATAGTTTTGTTGCTTTTGCAGCTCCAAATGATCCTATTGAAAAGAAACTTAAGGTTTATAACGAAAAATTTCTTCCCGCACATCCTCCAGTTCTCAGCGAATGGTTTTTATACAATTTCCCAAATCATCGTACTTGGTAATAATTAATGGCTATAAAAATATATTGAATATCTGTAATGGTGTTAAAAAATTGTAACAATTTATGGTGTCTTTTAGGTATCAAGCTCGGTTAAATTTTATGAAAACGGCAGCTGTCATGTCAATTGTTGGCTATATTTTCGGGTTGGGCGACCGTCATGGAGAAAATATAATGTTGGACACCGTGACAGGGGATGTAGTTCATGTAGACTTTAACTGCTTATTTTTAGAGGTATTTTAATTAATTAAATATAACTGAATGTAGCAGTAACAATAAAAATGGCTTGCACTAATGCTTTGTTATAATTTATAATGAAAATGCTGATTGTGTTCCATAATGTACCTGATTTGAATTTTGAATTAACAGGGGGAGAATTTGCGCTACGCTGAACGCGTTCCCTTTCGATTGACACAAAACATGTTGGATGCAATGGGTGTTTGTGGTGCCAATGGTATTTTCAAGAAATCTTGTGAAATGACATTGGCAATGATCAGAGAACACAAAAGTATCTTCCTATCCGTCCTTCGACCATTTGTCTTTGATCCTTTGGTGGAATGGGGAGAAGTAGTCACTGCTACATCTGGAACTAACCCAGGTTACTAAAAAATAAAATATTAACGAACATCCGGATATATGGGATTGTATAGTAAAATAGTAATTTATGTATTAATATATGTGTCTTATCATTAAATGCAGGTGAGATAAACAATTCCAAAGCCTGGGACCAGATGGTTTACATTAAACATAGGATAAGTGGAACTGCTCGTTGTCAGTCAAAAATTACGGACACGGAACTCTCAGTCGAAGCACACGTTCGTTATTTAATGGACGAAGCGACAAGTGCACAAAATCTTTGTCAAATGTATATTGGCTGGGCTGCGTTCATTTAGATAAGAATATGGCTCGCTGTAAATTATATTAATTTAAAAATCCTTTTTACTTTTTTTGAATACTAACTTGTTAGTAGTTTATCAGTTTCTGCAACTTTAGTACAACTTTTGAATGTTAAAAAAATCCGGTATTAAAATTATTTTAGGTAATTGCTTATTATTAGCTTCATAAGCCAGTGAAATATATAAAGCGTTCTTAGATTAAAAAAACAAAATATTTCATTAGTAATTACTACGTACATTTTAACCAAATATTATTTAAGATTTAAAATGACTTTCTGAAAGGAATGAAAACAGTTTTATATTAATGTTTATAGCATGTTATTACTTTTACTTTAGTACATATTATTTTGTAATATTTTTAATAATTTCCCATGTGATCACAATGTCAGGAACTAATCAATGTTCTTTTGTTCAAAATATTAAAATTGTATAAAAAATGTATACAGTGTTTTCAGTGTCAGCGTATTTTCTTGATCATGTCATAAGTGATGGAAAATTAAGAATAGTGTTTATTTTAGTAGCTTTCCTTGTCGGTTTTAATTTTCACGCTAAGGTCTTGATAATTTTCAACTTTTTGTTCTAAGTCAATTTCATGCTGATTAATAAAATATTTAAAAAATTCATAAACAGACCAACTGATTGCAGTGGCAGGCATTTGATATAAAACCCTAGCAGACATTCCCTGAAAGAAGCCTTTTATTCCCCCTAAGATATAAACTGTTTTAACGGCTGTGATCAATCCTGAAACATATGGCCTTGCCATGTAATTAAGAGCCGTTTTGTCTTGGGTGTTCAGGAGAGTTTTGCACACATCTAAAGGAGTTGTTACTGCTGCGGCAATTGCCCCCGCTACCCCTCCAGACACAACGTGGGCACTCGGCTTGTACGTTTTATTTTTGTTAGTTAACTTTTGCATAAACTCGTAAATGATGAAATGCATACTCTGGAAAGGGACGTTCATCGAGGCTTGCGTCGTGTAAGACCTGTAAAATGCTCGACTCCCTTCCGAATGGTACGTTCTTTTAATGCAATTCCACGTAGAGCTGCAAAAAATTGTCAAAAATTAAATTACAAAACTGAAATAAGCTTGGAAAATCGCATAAAGTTTACGTCGTTTTGTTACAATTGGCAACACAAAGAAAAAAGCCAAAAGTTAGAAATGGTATAAAAGGGTATTTCAAATTTCAGAATCATTTTTTTATGATGCCAAGCAAAAACTACTGGGAATTTCAAAATATTTGTATGTATTTACAAAAAAAAGCGTTTGTGCAAAAGTGAAATTTTTGCTATAGGAAAAACGGAAATGGGGAAATTTTTTAAGGCATCCCTTTTTATAGGCCTGGAATTGTGTACGTTACCTGTAAGGACTCTGATGCATTTGCATTCTTTGCTTGACAAGATCAGCTGGTGTCATTATAGCATCATGAAGAAGCGTTGCAAAAACACCCGCACTTCCGTGAACAATGTATTGGTGATTTTTAGGCACAAGCGGAACTATTAGGTCTTTAATTTTTTCGTAGCAGGAAAAGTAGAGAGCATGGGCTGGTCCAGCTCCAAAAATCACCGTAGAAAATCCTCTTAGGGGTCTTAGTAATCCTTCATTATGGACCATGCGCAAAAATACATCGCTAATTCCGCGGTATTCGCCACCAGGAACAGGGGAAAGGCTTTGCATTCTTGTCTTAATGGAATCCAGTGGGTACATTACACAATGTTCTCCAATTCCAGCCAAAGCTCCAGCTAAATAAATTGACATCCTTTTTAGCATTTTTATTGATATAAATTAATTTCTGCAATGTTAGTGATTCTAGTGATGTATATTTGTATTGTATATATTTACCTGTCATCGTTGTTGTCAAACTGGCACTTCGAAGGCCCTCGTATTCGTCGAACTCCATTTGGATAGTCTCCGTATTGTCACTTCTTCGCCTGTTATAAATGTGTCCGCACTTAATAATGTTGAATTCATTAATTAGTACCTGTTTAGGTTGATGTTAGTTTTGTTTGACCAGCAGAAGAGGTCCACAAGTAATTTACATTCTGCTGGAGAGTATACGATGAATAATATTGTGCCCTAAACTCGCCCTGACATGTATTTAGGTAATTGAAACGCCATGTAATAATTACTAGATTTCAGCGTTTAGTATAGCTAGTTTAATTTCAGTTTTTTAGTAATTTCCATTTTCATTGTCCATACAAAATCAAACCGCATCCGAAATCTATGACAACTTGAGAACTATCCCCAGCATCACCACTGACCCAAGCCGCGGCAGATTACTATGGAAAATGTTAGAAAATAACAATAAAATGAAATTTTCAAATCGTGACGTAGTTGCGTGAGCCTCTGAAAGGGATTTA
>JABASI010006632.1:0-10653 GCA_019776505.1 Tomocerus nigrus
CGCCATCCGGCTAGCAAATTCTACTACTTAAGAAAAAACAAAAACCTATTTGGAAAAATTGCTACAAATTACAAAAAATCTACAAATCCTGAACGTTCGGATGCAAGAGCAAGGCAATTGCGGAAAGATAAATATAACTATGAGGTTATGCAATTCAACTATTATAACCGCCGGAAACGTTGTGTTAATAGCATTTTTAATAATGATAATACCCAATGCCCAATTCCTTTGGATGACCTTCATAATAGCTTTTGTAAAAGATGGAGCACCCCTAATAACCTGACTAGAAGTGACTACAACAAAATTTCAGCGGATGATCAATCCATAATTAACAAATCCTTTAAAGCAGATATCTCCAAAGAAAATATTTTGGATGCCATCAAAAAGATTGATTCTGATTCTGCTGCTGGTCCTGATGGAATCCTACCAAGAACTGTGAAATATACAAAATGCGGAAAAATTATCTCAACTATTGCAAATATCATGCTAACTCACGATGTAATACCTGAACCCTTTAAGGAAGGAAAGACAATTCTGATTTTTAAAAATAAAGGAGATCCTGGAGACGTTGCCAACTGGCGTCCTATTACGATTTCTTCTGTGGTACGGCGTGTAATAGAAAAAGCTGTAGAAAGAAAAATACGTCATTTTATAACTTTCAACTCTTTTCAAAAAGGTTTTATTAGTGAACCAGGCTGTCATATCAATACGTCTATTTTGAATGGATGTTTGAAAAAAGCAAAAAAGGATAAATCGACTTTTGTATCATTAATCCTCGATGGTCATCAGGCTTATGACACTACCGGCCACAGACACATGGAATTTTCTTTATATGAACTACCTATTCCAGAGTGTCTTAGAAAACTGACCTTGTCTCTTCAAACCAACAATTTCACGAGAATTCATTTAAAATCAAAAGTTTCAGATCCGATATATTTCAAGCGTGGCATTTTTCAAGGTTCTTCGCTGTCACCTGTCGTTTTTAACGTTTCAATTAATTATGTTTTCAACGAAGTAACTAATCCGCTAATCGCTAATGACTATGGCTATAGTCTACATAAAGATTTACCCAATCTATCTCTCCTTGGATTTGTCGATGACTTGGCACCCCTTAGCAATTCCAGATCATCTGCTGCAAAACTATATGCATTAGTGGAATCTTTACTTAGCGAAACAGGATATAAAATCAACTCATCTAAATCCACTGCCATAATTTTGGAAGACGGAAAATTAAGCACTGAGGATCTCATTTTGGAAAATGGTAAAACAATATCTGCGTTGAAAGATTCTGAGATGATCAAATACTTGGGAGTTACTTTTAATGAAGAGATTATTATAAATGAAACCCTTATTTTATCCAAGCTTAATGAAAAACTGGATTTACTAATCAGCACACCTATGTTACATTCTGATCAAAAGCTCACCATCATTAATTACTACATTTGGCCAATTTTTACCTACACCCTTCAAACTACTCCCATTGATAAATTAAGTGATACTTTTCTGAGCAAATTGGATAAGATGATTCGTTCTAGCGTGAAAGAAATTCTCTCTCTGCCACATGACACCAATAATAATATGATTTATTCCCCCAAAAAGTTTAAAGGGCTTGAGATAATATGTGCCAAATGGGAAGCCTATCTGCAGACGTTCAACATAGTGTCTATTCTTGAAACAACTAATAATCCTTTTGTATCCAGCACCCGTGATTACAAAAAAGAAAAGCTAATTTGCCAAAGAAAGCTAGGTTTTTCTAATGATGATATGAATTTACTACTATTAAAATTCCAAAAACGTGAATCTCCGTATAAAAAGAAAATTACAAAAGATATGAGAAACGAACTACGCTTACGAGAATTTGAAAATTGGATCAAGCTTCCTCAAAAAGGAAAGGGTGTAATTCTATTTAAAGAATGTACTTTTGTCAATTCGTGGATTTTCAAGAAAGAAAACCTATCCTACTCTGAATGGATCGCTAGTATTAAAATGACGGCTAATGTGGCTGCAGTAAGAGCCATTCCAGGGAGATCCCAAGATATCCGTTGCAGAATCAATTCCTGTAACGAGATTGAAACCTTAGCCCACATCTTGGGATTCTGTCCTCATGGTTCTTCATTACGCAACATTAGACATCACGAAGTTAGATCAATGATTGCAAATTCTTTTAGATCATTGAATTATTCCGTGTACGAAGAGGTCCACTGTGTCTCCGAAGACGGTTCAAACAGACGAATTGATATTATAGCCATTCTCAGTAAGAAGGGATACATCATTGACCCTACAATCCTATTTGAATCACACCAAACTCAGCCCGATGAAACAAACGTAAACAAAAAGACGATATATGACCAATGCATTCCTTATCTAAAAACCAAATATAATCTGAACCACATCGAGACAATAGGCCTCATGATAGGAGCTAGAGGAACAATTCCTATTTTCTTTGAACGATTCCGAAAAAGATTTAATCTTCCAAAGGAATTATCAAAAAATATAGTGTTTTCAGTGCTACGGGGATCGTGCAGGATCTTACGCAATCACTTATATAATTATAACCGAACGTCTTGATTTATCATCAATTTTATCAATGTTAATTGTTGAGTTACTTTTCTTTAATTTAATTTCTACCCTAAAAGAATATTATGTGTACTAGTACTGTGTCTTTATGGCAATTGTCGAGTAGTGACAACAGTAATAAACTATATATACCTTTAGGTTACGTAAAAGTATTAGGAAATCCTTAATAATCTGTGTCAGTGTGTCAGTATTCTCTATAATAACAAAATTATATAAGCAAATGTTTAGCAATATTAGTAATCTTTTGAGTTTCTGAAAATCATGTAAATTTTGTGTTTTTTTGTGGTTTCAGAAATTTTGCAGACTTGACGAGCGACTCCGCCATCTCAGATGTCTCAAGCCATAAGCCCTCATCAATAGAACAAATTGATTGGACAGTGGATCACCATCAAACGAACAATAATAGTGTGTGTAAAATTAAAAGCGCTGATGAAGGTGGTGGAGGCAATAGGACGAATATGAAACTTCCTAGTAGTCAAATTCCATTATCTACCCCGTTGTCATCGAAGCCCAATAAAGCTAGTTTTCGTTCAAATCGGATTCATCAGAATCAAATTACGTTACAAACTCAAAAATCCACCAGAAACATTATCAGTTCTTCAGCGCCTACCGAAGGAAGGAATTTTCAAAAGCCAATCAGTAATACATGTAAGCCAGTATCAGCTATTCCTTCAACAGTTTCTGCGAGGAACAAAGCTAGCACAGAAAAGCGGCCGGGTTTCATGAAACAAAATCAAAATCGTTTAACTCCCGTTTCAACGTCATCAGTGACGACAACGAATTCAGTTCCTCCAGCTCGACAGCTGAAACAAGATCGGCAAATGGGGTTGACGGCGTCTAAGGAGGGGCTCGACACAGGGAAAACTCCAGTCAAAAGCAGAATCTTGGAAGCAGGAGATTCCGAACCGAGTCAACAAATTCCTTTAGAAAACCTAGAAAAAGATTTGGCGGATATGAAAGAAAGACTTATGGAACTGCAGATAATTCTGGAAGCAAATGAAAGGAGAGATATAGAAAAAGATGAATTAATTTTAAAATTAACCACAGAAATAGCGTTATTAAAGGGAAAAGAAAGAATTGTTAATAGCCCGAAGTCGAAAATGGAGTATAATTACCTGGAAAATGAAAACCGTAAAATGGCCAATGTAGCAGTACAAACAGAAAATAATAACATAATTGTAAGTCAACGGTAAAGCTTATTAATAAATAGTATCCTACCTACCTAATTGGTGTCTACAGTCTACGCCTATATTTGATAGAGATAAAATTGAATTCAGTAATAATGAATAATAATAATAATATTTTCATGTTTTTATTGCAGAACAAAGCAGTGACTTATCCAGATGAAAATGATAAATTGGGACAGCTAGTGAGGTATGACTGTGTCTGACTGAAGTCTTACCTGACACTGACAGAACTGAAGTAGTAATCATTAATTTTAGAGCGTTCGTTCGTTTCAACTAGCACCTTTACTCATCTTACACAGCCTCTAAAATACAGATATCTAGTTCAAAATGCAAAGAAGCCAAATATTTTCCTAATCCAACTAAGCCGACATTAGCGATACTAATTTTTGCTTCGTAGCACACATGAATGATTCAGTCACGCCATTAGCGAATGTTCTTTTTGCGATATCACCAAGTACTGCTTTACACTCATTTGATATACCTATATAATAATTTACAATTATTTATTTTATAATGATTTTTAACTGGAACGGTTAAAAAAGCTTGTTGTAAATAATATTTAGTAATTCTGACATATTATAAGACTTGTTTTGTTTGCAAAGTTAACGATAACATAACAAACAGATATAGGTACTAAATAATGAATGATTCTTCTTTTTAACAGTTTCCGGATCGGAAGGTTCTCAACGTCTACAAAAAAGTCATAAAACATCTTTTCCTGCATTTTACCACATCATAATGTATGTATAGATGAGAAAAAGGATAATAAACCGCAAACAAATAATTTCCAAGGACTCTGTTACCTACACCAAATGTAATGAAACCTATACTGATTGATAATTAGTATACTTTTTCCTGATTGTTAAAATTACTATGTATATGATATGAGTGTAGTTTACGACGACATTATTACCATAATTTAATATTACCACTACAAGCTATGTCGCAGATTGCATTTTGCAACATCGAATTTAATTTTAATTTGTATGCATGCAGAGTGTAGTCATTGTGATTAACTTTTCAAAGAAACTAGAAACTCGCATTGTATTTGCATTTGTCAGTCTTGAACTATATTATAAATGCATTTGTTGTGAAATTAACCTTTCGTATTTTTAACTTTCATCAATATGTATATCTAATGTATTTACTGAAAATGTGAACTTAACTTTTCCGTTCTCGGCAAAGGAAGGAAAGTGGGCAATGTATAATTCTTGTAATTTATAAAATTCATCATCGTAATTGTTTGTGAGCAAAGTAATGCTTGCGTACGAAATACTTTACAACGATCTATAAAAGCGTTTACTTTTAAGAACCACAATTTTCACAAGAGATTCCAAGACCAGCATCTTCTAACTCCTCATAAAGTGTGACTTTATAACACAGTTTAGCACTTTAGCACCCGACCTATCTTGTATAATGTAACAGACGCATCTTTGTGTAATAACTGCTGAAAGTATTGTAATTAGTTAGGTATTCGGCTATTATTAATGACTTTTTGAAAGTCTGTAAATTATTTATGTATCTCCGTATTTTATTCAAAGGTATGCATGTGTCCATAATGTGTTTTCTAGTCAACTTATGTATAAAATGTGTTTTATGTACTTAACTGTTTACTACCTTATACTGCTTATACTTTTGTGAGCAAATACAATTCATAGACTTAACTGATCCTGTTCATGTTATGACGCAATGAGTTATGTTGATTGTAAACAAACATTAATAATTGCAGATAACTTAAAAAATAATGATATGATTTCTTATAAGAATAATAATAATTTAAAACAAATAACTTCGTAAAAAGTGTCATTTTATGTAATTCACGTGGTAAAATATTCTGAAGGTAGAATTTTACATTGAAAATAGGTCTAAACCATTCGATTCTAATACTTCTGATGTCCCCTGACATTTCTATTTTACTTTGCAATTGCAACTCTAACGGGTGCTGGTGTTGTTTTAAAAATCCATAAAACCGAGAATTTGTGTTAAACGCGCATTCATTTTGTGGGTGGTGATATCAAATAATATTATGATTTACCCAGTTTTATATGCAATATTGTTATGCATGACATGACAATAGTAAACAGACAAGTTGAATGGCTGGCTAGTAGGAAGGAATGCATGAAGAAGGAACTCTTTAAAGAGATTGTAACTTAAAATATCCTAATTGTCAATATTTTGAAGCCCCAGCAAGCATGCCACGACAATACATTATTATTTCAACACCCAGTAGATTTTCTATGACCTCTCTGTTGTAAACCATTTCTTTTCTAAGCCACGAAATTTTGATTACGGATATCAATTTTCGAAAAAACAAAGGCAAAGTGAATACCTGCAATGGGTAGTGATTAAACAGAATTTTATAAAGGTGTATAGTAATCTTCATGTTAGCGGTTTTGGTAGTTAGATGAATAGCCCAGTAAACTTTGATTTTTTTCCAAAGCATGAAAAAAATGCATGGTTAACCTTAATGTGTGTGCCTTATCGTTTCATTGGAAAGACTAATTCTTAGTTTTGCTTTGTCAAAACTATGATTTTTGTAAATGCGACTTTGGTTGATGAACATGAAGTATTTTATGCACTGATTATAATACACAGTATGCCATTGAATATTCAACAGTTTTTGTGACTTATATGAACTGCGTTCAGCCTAACTGCGTACAACGATTTTTGTTATCACAATTACCCAGACCCTCAATTGCATGTGCTTTATCTTATAAAGTTAATTTTCAGTGATAATTCTTTTATATGGCTATTTCACAACTTGTCATTACTTGTCTATTTATTGTTACTTCTTAGAATTACACGAATGATAAACCCAAAGCCATTATTTTACCATATGAGGATAGGTCAAATAATATCGTACTTATGTTTCTCCCACTTTGATAAATATCTGAAAACGGAAAGTTACATTTGTTGGACAATCGATCCCAAATGGTTGTTGTAAAGTTGTTATCATATGAATTATAATGAACAATGGACTGATATGATAAAAGATATAAAGGAGTTCGTTCATTCACTTTCGTGTCAAAATTTTCCACGCTTTTTATCGTCCTTTCCGAAACCCCTGGGGAGATGTACATCTCAAACATGAAAATCAGACGCGGAATATGAATAACCGATTGTATATGCGCACCGCTATGTTTGACAAAATAAGAATTAAGACAGCATTTCCTAAAAGTTTCCACTGGGAGTCGTTAACCAGCTGAACTTGACTTGAAGGACTTAACAACCCACTTTACAAAGTGTGGAATAAACAACATTCTTTGTTAAAAAGCCCTTTGACAATATCAGATATCCGTTAAAATTGGAGAAACAAATATGACCATATTAGTTGATTTCCCTCCCACCATTTCATCTAGACCATTTATAATAAGTGCCAAACCAGTAATTATTTATATACACTAAATTCCTATTACAGAACAGTATGTTGGATTGTGATACACATACGCTAATCTCTAAACTGTAATGTATCTGTATGACGCTTGAATAACAGAAGATGATACATACAATGAGTTTAATAATCTTACTGCCCATATGTATAATTAGGAATTGTAGTCGTATGCTAATACTGAACCATTAAGTAATGCATTTTTAGTTTTCTGCCTTGGTATTAGCTATTACTTATAGAATGAAAGGATAATACAGTTAAATTCAATTTAAGTTCTATTGCTAAATAAGTAAACAATGTCATAATGAATATTTAAGTGATGTACTTAATGTGTTTTACAAAAGAAATTAAGTTAAGATCTGAATTATTGTGAAGAAACTGTTTAATAATGAAAGAACATTGAAATAAAACATGAAGCCTTTATCAAGATATTGATGTAAGTAAAGTGGAGTAGTTATTTAAAGAATGGTTTAACTTTCTTGAAGTGGGATGTAACAATTCAATATTTACGTCAATTCACTGAATGACATATCTGTAGTTGGATAATTCCTCTAAAGTTGACCAGAGTCAGCAACAACAATTTTTTTGCTAGTCTTGCCGCTTTGAGATCCATAGGCTTCGATCTTCTTCACGACATCCATACCGTCAACAACAGAGCCAAAAACAACGTGCTGTAAATAAAAGTAGATGTCGTAAGACGTTTTTTTAAAGATGCTATTATGCTACATAACTAATCATGCACTAATCATATTATTATAATTATTACTATTATTAAATTGCAAAGAGAACTTCATACCTTTCCATCCAACCAGCTGGTTTTAGCTGTTGTAATGAAGAATTGTGAACCATTCGTGTTAGGTCCAGCGTTGGCCATAGACATGATTCCTAATTGGAAATAATATAACAAAATTAATTATTAACGGATTCCATACAACCAATACAAAAACTGGAAAACTACAAGGACAAACAAGTGACAAGCACTTCTATACGATTTGAATAGTGAACAATCAACAAACCTGGGCCGGTGTGTGTCAGTTGAAAGTTTTCATCCTGAAACTTCTCCCCATAAATGCTCTTTCCTGAACAAAAAAATGTCATAATATGTATATTTGTTAAAACAAAAATTAATAATGTTCATTTTATATTTTATTATGTCATATTATGTTGTCTATGTATGCAATTACCTCCAGTTCCATTTCCATTAGTAAAATCGCCCCCTTGGCACATGAAATTGGGAATGACACGGTGGAAAACGCTTCCCTTATACCCAAAACCTTTTTCTCCAGTACAAAGAGCTCGGAAGTTTTCCGCTGTCTTTGGAACAACGTCGCCTCTGAGCTGGATATCATAAAAATGGGATTAGAAGAAAATTTGAATTTAATTTTATCATCCCGGCCACGGCGCCACCCGTTATAGGTCATTTCATCAGTTGTTTAGTTTACAAAATCAAAAATGAGTGGGTCGACTTTTATAATAAGCACAAATTTCGAGCATGAAAATAATACATTTCGTTTAAAAAAATGGGCGTGCTCCATGCCGGCCGGCGAGGGAGCAAGTTGAACCAAAGCAAAGGAAACCAGTGCTAAAAAAACATTACTTGCTTTTACTTTGTATGATGTACTTCGCTCGCTCATACACGTTACGTTCAACGTTACGTGTAGATCGACTGTGACAAAACTAAAAATAGATATGAAATGAAAAATGACTTACTTCGATTGTAATTCTGCCAACTGGGGCACCATCGGCGGTCATGTCAAAGAAAACCCGTTGAGCCATTTTCGCGTTTTTGGAAAATTGTCGAATTTGAGTAAAAATTCGAGAGTGTGAGTGGAGCGACGGAGTTGTTGCTGCAGTTGAACCGGCGGCTGATGTGATGAATATGGCTGACAGACGAAGCATTGGAGGAGGAAAGGAAAGCAGAAAGGCAAGAAACAATTGAAGTGGTTTACCTACCGTTAGCCAACGAGAGAATGCGTAAGCCCTACAGAATTTTAGCAGCCACCACTGGAAAAGTTTGTGCACCAACCTATACTCCTTAAAATTTATAGGATATATGGCACTCTCAAATAGCGTCCTCCGTCGCCCTTTCTGAGGCTGCGCCACAGTACTTTTCCAGAATCCAGAAGCTTCTTACATTCAATTAAGCCTGGCTATGCAGCGGCAGAAAGCATGCATCATTGTCTGCGGCGGCCGTCTCTGTTCTCAATGTATCTCTCAATTCTCTATCTCCATCTCCACCTCCACTCTCCACCACTGCACTAGTCTCCCTCCACTACTCGACTCCATGCATTGCAATTTGCATGCATCATCCAGCCAAACAGCTTAGCATAAGCATAGCATCTCATCTCAAGAAAGAATCTGCAATCTGCATCCATACAGAATCCACACACTACGAACGAACTACGAACTACTACGAGACTACTACGACTACACCTACAAAAAAACACACACATTGCAATGCAATCCACACTTTCCATTCCAATAACTATTACAAAAATCATCGATTCGGAATTCGGAAGTCTGAAATATACAAAACGTTGTTATCTATTTCAGGTATAATTATTTTGATATACCTATTCGTCTGAATTTTATGAAAAATTGGGAAACAGTCTCTTTCAGAAATCATGAAATTCAAATGCAGTACACACAGGTTTCTGAAAGAGACAATTTCCCAAATTTTGGAAAGCTTTTCTTTACGAGTTCATAAAATTCAAATAAAGTAGTAGTCTATCAAAATAATTCCAACTGAGATTTTAGATAACAGCGTCAACAGGATGATTTTGTAAGAGGAGATACTAAACAAAACATTAAAACAAATGTTCAAAAGGTATTGAGATGCTAACAGGACTAAACGCAGAGAATGCATGATACAATTGCAGTACAACTTTGTATTTCGGCTGTCTTGCATCAAGGACTTTCGGCACAACGTGCAAACCAGGTAGAAACACACACTGACTGCCACACAGACAGATTGAAATCCTTTATAACTCGCTTCGCTACGTAATAAAGTTCGTTTTGCAGCTGTAGTTTTATTTAAATGTGCATGTACATGTGACCAAAAATATTCCCCCCTTAATACGGACATGAGCCTTCTATCAGCTCCGTACAGTGGCTAAAGAAAATTTGTTTTCTATGGTACACATACACTATTAGTACTTACTTTACTAACTACTACTTACTAGACTACAAACGTTACAAACATGACAAAACAAAACATTGCATAACTGCATAATACTGATTAAGTGATTACTGCTTCTAGTATGTATTAAGTATTACGCTACGGTGCACAGAGCAAGATTTTGATTTCATTATAGTATTTAGCAAGGCCTAGATCTCCATGTTAAAATGCGTGGCAGCGCATGGCGCGGCATGTTGGGGTGGAAAAAATCGGGATGAAATTTAGGTTTCAAATGAGGTTGGTCTCGTCACCCGGAACCACCCGGTTTAAGAGATATTAAGGGATAAGTGAACCGAAAACACAGATGACCCACACCAACCATT
>JABASI010006633.1:0-10653 GCA_019776505.1 Tomocerus nigrus
CCATTCGGCGTTCGGATATATACCATTCGGCGTTCGGATATATACTACTACCCCTTAGACATACATGTCTGAGAATGTAATAAATAAATCCTCAAAGTCAAGGTATCGACTTTCTAACAGTAGGTAACCTTATATAGCTCCAATGCGGTTATATTTTCCAAGAAAATTTTTAGTGAACTACTTAAATGCGCCCGATGATGAATAATTTATATTCCGATCGTTGTATAGTAAACTTTACAAATCTATACTTTTTAGATATCGTTGTATAAACTGCAGAGAATCTACCATAAATGATTTACCCGTTTTACAAAGTCTTTATTTAATTGTACCATATGATATATCATGTTATAATTAAATAATTACAAACAGTGAACGAAAAATAATGTCCGGTTATTACGTCTAGGGTCTTTTGTAGGTATCAAACCATTATCAGGATAATGTCCAAATGAAGTACAATTTATTTAATCAGTACAATATTGAGTCAAGAAACATAAATTCAAATTACAATTTTACACTTAGGACCAAGGTCATGGTATAGTATACAATAAGACTAAATGTGTTAATAACAGTATATTTCTTAAAATAGTAGAATATTCCACAGTAGATTCTCCAGGGTCTTAACCCTGCAACTTCTTTTCTAAAGGAACGATCACCCATTATACCCCAAACTCTTTTTAATTCCACCGTTTGTAAATAAAACTGAGCAATTCTCGGGAATACAACTGCTTCGATGAGAAAAGTAAAAATAGACCCAAAGGGCATCATAAGATACAATGGCATTTTTAATACAGGATACATTTTCAGGGTGGCAAAATTGCAAAATAGTTGTACTATTATAATACAGCCTACAGCCATAGGGCACACAAAAATTAAATATTGATTGGATAAATCGATTAACAAAAGTTGAATTCGGTAATATTTTTTTAATTTGATGAAACGCAAGCCCAAAGCAAAACGGGATTGGCCGGGTCTAATTTTGCATTCCCTCAAGAAAAATAACCATTTATCAAAGCAGGTCAAAGCCAAAAGACATGTTATGCCAAGAAGCAACAAAGAAATACCTGCAACACCCACGTTAAATAACATAATAATAAACAATGCTATTTTTGTTGGCAGTGAATCATAGTCCTGAGGAAGAATCCATTTCAAAAGAGGGAAAAAAGGATGCCAGTCCAGCCCAATTACAAGAGTTATAACAAAGACACCACCGACTGCCAAAACGGGATAAGCGAGTTTCAGGGCTATTCCAATGATATCAAATTCCTTTTTTCCCTGGAACTCCGGCAGTGCTAAAAGGGATACAATACAAAAAATTTTAGTTGGGTAATGAAAACAGAATATGTAACAAACAAGATCCAAAGGATTAATATTTTTAAAGCTCTATCCTTTTATCAAAAGAAAAAAGATTCTATAAAATAAACAAACGACAAGCTTACATCGTAGAAGTTTGTCATTCGACAAAAATTTGTTAAAGACGGATATGTAATTTTCCTCTCCGAACGTTATTATTCCAATATTACTTGTGATTGCAAACAGGGTTACTACAGCCATAAAAAAAGTAGAGAATAACTGATATTTGTCCAATGGTTTGATGGGTGAAACTATCTGAATATAAATCATAATGAGAAAGTACATTAAGTAAAGTATCATCCAAATAACTTCAAAGTACCATAGGATATATCTGAACTTATGTTTTGTGCGAAAAATACGATAAGCCCTTTTATCATAATCGAGAATACCAAAACACGAAATTTTACATAGAGAAAAATAATAATTTATACAATCTCGAATGTTCTCTGTGGTCATCCTGCCTTCCTATAAAAGGTAAGGAATGCCTGCAGCTAATGTCGGATTGTTTGAAGGGCTCTGAATGTCCTAAACCGACTGTACCATGTATTGAAGTATTTTCTATAGAATTTCATCGAAATTTTCCCATTACCTTAAACAATCTAATAGAGTACCAATGAATGTCTGCAAGAACTTCCGATTCAGGCAAGGAACAACCATCAATCAGGCCATGGTTTTGGCACGTGTAATATCTATTATGGGTGGGTATTTAAATATGTAAATTTTATACTGTTTCGGCATTGTATTTTGTACACTTCGTGTATACACTTATACAAAATATAACACAATAAAAGGCAATACAGCACAAACTATATAAAAGACGGCTTATCTTTATACCGCTATGGTTTCTAAATGATCAAGGATTATTATTAATTCGTCAACGATAATATGAAAAATTAACACATTATAAAAATCATAAGCACACATTTTATGATTATCAAGAAATGCAATTGGGCATGAAAAATAATGGAAAATGTCACGCAGTTTTTCTCCTTCAGTCAGCTACGTTTGAAATTGATTAGTAGGCCAAAGAAAAATTTAATATTGCTGTCCAGATTGAATACATTTCAGTAAATTACACTGGAACAAAAAAGTTTAGGCCTTCCAACTCCCCCCCCCCCCAAGAGAGTATTAACATTGCTACGGCATCAAATTCATATAAATCTTGTAGAGAGGCAAGTCCTACAATATTTGCATATAAAAAAGTCAATCTTCTGTGGGCATAAGAACATGTAAATTATGCATGTCCAATGTCATATTTCACGGCATAAAAGTTGCCAGCATCATTTGGGATTATAGCCTAACCACGCGCCCCCGCCAAAAATTTGGCCAATAAACCATTTTTCTACTTTTGGCTAAAAATAATAGAATAATCATTGCTTTTATGATACCTTGATCCAAAAGTTGTGTTATTTATTCTTTCCTTTTTTTCGGTGCAAATGTGTATGTACACAGTTTTAGTACCTATATAATAAGTGTGATTAGCTGCTATAAAACGCAAATCCCACAGCGAATAAAAGTTTTTACCTGTTATACTGTAGGGAAATTTTCATTTCCTGTTTTAAAATAGTAACATAGATAGGTATACCATTTTCACCTTGATGAATATTGTTCAATAATAGAAGACACTCTTTAAAAATTTCGATTTTTACTGCTTTGACAATTTTTAAATAATTTTTTGGAAATACAACATTTTTTTTCAGTTTAGGTGGCCATTATAAATGTTTACCAGACAAAAGTAAGTACATCACTCATGCATATTTGAGTTTTTACTACGGGAGCTGGCAACGGACACGTTGTTTGCGCCATACCTACCAATCTCGGAGATATAACAGTACCATATTACATTCCTAAACAAACTTTTTGGAATTGAGGTTTTTCTTTGGATAGGAATTTTGGTGTTATCATTTCAAAAGAAGAATTGACCTTTCAATGAATTCGGTTAATTTCTAATACTATTTCTTGATTATATTTCAAAATCCGGCTCTGTAGCCCACTTTGAACAATTTGGGGCCAAATGATGGACACAACCACACAACACACAATAGAATTCATGTTTAGCTCCTGAGTGGTTGAGAGTTGCGCCAATAAATGTTTTATTGGTTAATTTGGGTTAAGTAAGACAAAATCAGAAGTAAGGGGGAACGTTGTACAATGATGTTATATTCACAATGCACTTACGATATTGTTTCCTTTCTATGAACAAGCTTATTTTTCAAATGTTTGACTCGTATAAACAGTTCACGATTATAATTCCTTTTTAATTAATGAGCGAAGTATTTTAAGAAGAGATTAAATTACATTTATTCAGATTGTGGTTAATGATACCCGAATTTTATAATTTCGTTAGGTATTTCGAATCATTGAAGTTAATACTACAGTTTGCTATACGTGAACAGTATTTATCGGATATGATTTATTGAGTTTAAAATATTATTTATTTTGTTTTTAACTTTTTGTTATTTTTTGAAAATTGTTCATCATTTCAATGAGTTAAATAGACATGAATTATATTTTACCATTAAAAATGAATACTCACCCATTTTATTGCATTTACACATTTTTTACCAGTCGTATGGTAAAAAAAGACTTGTAGAATCTTATTAGGAGTATACATATACCTATATTGGTATTAGGTATACTGCTCTCAAGTTAATATTCAATCTTGATATTATGCATAAAGGTAAAACTTTCTTACTTCGATTACTTCCACTTCTGAAAGGCTATTGAAAACCACTCTTGTAAATCAAAAAATCACTACCATACTCCCTATAGCATAAGTTATTGCTAGAAGTGATATCTTATGGACTTGGTATAGGTACTGAGAAATTGGAAAAGACCGTAGGTTTTCAATTCCATAAAAACTATTATATTAATACCTACTGATATAGTATGACATTTGCATATATTATGCTATACACAATATCCAATTGGATTTAATTAAACAAATCACAACTATTTACCTATGCCTGTATAGGTATAATGTGATTCCATATAAGATTCTCGATCTTAAAGTTGAAAAAAATTTGGGGTCTTGTGTTTCCCACATAAAGGTGTTTATTTATTTCACACACAGTATGGAAGGAAGAAAAAAATGACACAATAATGTATACTGCTACATTAACACCACATTTGATTGTGCAACTTGCCAATTGTGTTGACGTCAGCTATCTTCTTAAGGTGGGGCTGTAGCGATTGGTTTGGCGTCATGTCAACGAATCAATTTCAACGACAGCAAAATCAACGACTCAAAAACAACGACAATGTAAAAACACATTTTGCCCATGCCTCACACATATTACATTGTCGTTATTTTTACACTGTCGTTGTTTTTACTGTCGGCCTTTTTACATTGTCGTTGTTTTTGAGTCGTTGATTCTGCTACCGTTGAAATTCATTTGTTGAAATGACGCTTTACGGTAGCGGTTCATTTACATGTGTTTTCCTATACTGCATACCGGAAAAGATGGGTAACTCACCTAAATCTCAATAAATCTATACAATACAAAGTTAGTCTAAATATCCAAAAAAGAATAAAAAATTGGAAAAGTTTGGGAATTTATTGTAAGGGCGGTACCTACTTGGATATTTGTAAATGTTAGAGAGCCATAGTATCCCGCGGAGTACCTGTAAGAATATGTGGTAAAAAAGGAAATTTCAATTTTTTTCTTGGGTTATCTTGCATTTTCTGCAGAAATGAAATTTCAATTCATTCAGCACACAAGCGAATGAAGTTTATCTCATTAAGTACTGAACTGCGCAGAGTCGGTGCCGCAAATAATTTACGCTGTTTACTAGTAAGTCTTTATTTAATTGCATGCTATCCTATAATACATTACAGAAAGCGATCGAAACATAATATCCGGTTATTAGGTCTATATATAGGTTAGTCTATATAGGTATCAAGGTTTCAAACATGCACTTAAATCAGGATAATTTTCAAGTGAAGTACAATTTACTCTACCTAATAATATTAAATAAAGAAACATAATTCAAATTAAATGTTTATACTTAGGACCACGGTGATGGTGTAGTATACAATAAAACTAAATGTGTTAATAACAGTATATTTCTTAAAATAGTAGAATATTCCAATGTAGATTCTCCAGGTTCTTAATGCTGCAACTTCTTTTCTAAAAGAACGATCCCCCATTGTACACCAAACTCGTTTTAATTCCACCGTTTGTAAATAAAACTGGGCAACCCTGGGGAATATAACTAATTCGATGAGAAAAAGAAAAGTAGCCCCAATGGGCATAAGAAGATACAATGGCATTTTTAATACATGATACATTTTTAGGGTGGCGAAATTGCAAAATAGTTGTACTATTATAGTGCAGCCTAAGGCCATGGGTGCCACAAAAATTAAATATTGATTCGATAAATCGATTAACAAAAGTTGACTTCGGTAATATTTTTTTAATTTGAGGTAACGTAAGCCCATAGAAAATCGGGTTTGACCTGATCTAATTTTGGATTCTCTCAAAAAAAATAACCATTTATCAAAGCAGATCAACGCCAAAAGAACAGTCACACAAAGAAGCAGCAAGGAAAAGCCTGCAACAGCTACGCTAAATAAATAAATAATAAACAGTGCCATTTTAATTGGTAGTGAATTAATATAATCCTGAGGAAGAATCCACTTCAAAAGAGGGAAAAAAGGATGCCAGTCCAACACAACTACAAATCCAATAATTGTGACACCACCGACGGCCATCAAGGGATAAAAGAGTTTCATAACCATCCCAACGACATCAAAATCTGTTTTTTCTTGGAACTCTGGCAGCGCTAAAAGAGATACAAAACATTTTAGTTGGGTAATTCAAATACAAATGTGGGACAATATCCTAAGAATTGTATTTCGGTCAACAGTTCTACCATTTAATAAAAGAAAAAAGACTTAATAATAGAAACAAAGCGCAAGCTTACAGCGTAGAAGTTTGTCATTTGCCAACAATTTGTTAAAGACGGATATGTAATTTTCCTCTCCGAACGCTAATACTCCAATATTACTTGTGATTGCAAAAAGGGTTAATACAGTCAGAAAAACAGTACTGAATAACTGATATTTGTCCAATGGTGGGGTGGTTGAAACTATCTGATAATAAATCATAATGAGATAGAACGTTGTGATAAATAGCAACCAAATAATTTCAAAGTACCAGAGAACACATCTGAATTTATTTTTTGTGCGAACAACACGATAAGTACTTTTATCATAATCGACAATACCAAATCTCGCAATCTTACATAGAGAAAAATAATAATTTATGCAATCTCTAATGCTCTTTGTGCTCATTCTTCCTTGTTATACAAAATGTAAGGAATAGCTATTAGCTACAGTACAGTTTGGTAGGATTGCGTAATGGGATCTGAATGTCCTAAACCCACTGTACCATTTATGTTCTATGAAATTGTCTACGATTTTTTGTATTATAATTTATAACAGTCTATTGGAGTATGATGGTTCACAAGAGCCAGCAGAGCTTCCGATTCAGGCAAGGCAATACCATTAATCAGGCCCCAGTTTAATCCTTCGGGTCCGTGTGTGCATTTTTTATACCATTTTGTTAGATACCCACCATTGTATTTTGTACAAATCATATGCAAAATCAATACAAATAAAGCAATATAATACAAAATACGGTTTACTCTATCCATTGGTTGCATATTTCAATTAGGTTTTTTAAATGGCTTTATTATTAAATTAAATGGAATTATGCAAAATTTGTTATCTTTTTCGGTGAGCATCGTTCAAAATTGATTAGTTAAGCCAAAGAAAAAAGTAAATATTGGTGGTCAATGTGAATGCATTTTAGCTTTTTAGTGAATTAGCCCTGAGAAAAAGTGGCCCCTTCAGGCCTCCCAACTTAACGGTTTATTCCCCAAAAAATATTTGTATTGCCACTGCATCAAATTCATATAAATCATGTACGGAGGCTTTCCCAACGATGTTTGCATTTACCATAGCTATGGACAATAATATTCTTGTGGACATAGAAACATGAAAACCACCCATGGCGCCATGTCCAATGTCATATTTGACGGCATAAAATTTGTCAATATCATTTGGGAATGCGATGTCTGTTCACAGTCAGTATCGATGCAATTCCTTTAAGTAAATTTAATATTTTATTTACATGCATTTGTTTATAATACGCCAATAAGTTAGCCAATAAATTGCTTATTTTTAGGAACTATTTTTCCCCCTTTTCTCTAAAAACAATAGAATTATGTTTGCTTTTGTGATGCCTTGATCCAAAAGGTTGTGTTGTTTCTTCCTTTCCTTTCTGTGGAAATACTGTTTTCGCAATAATGACTATCATCAGTTTGATGAGCTGCTTCAAACCACAATAACAAGTATAGTCGAATAAAAATTTAACCCTAATGTTGCTTTACCAGGGAAATTTTTAATTTCCGTTTTGCAATAGTAACATAATGTGCAGAGCGAGGAAAGGCAGGCAAAACCGAATTCTGTAATTTTGAGATTACTGGTCTACAACTTCCTTATCTTTACGTTTTAAGGCTGTATGAGTCCAAATATCAGAAAAATATTTGGTGCCTATTTCCCATTTTTGGTGCCTATCGGTCCCATGGGAATATGCCTACTTATTCAGGTTTTTGGTGCCTATTTATTTTTTTACTGCCTATCAGAACCCATGTATTTAAGCCTAAGATGATTTTTAGGGCTTATTTGCCTGCCTGTTTTGAGATTTTGCGTGCCTGCCTTTCCTTACTCTGATAATGTGGCATTTTCACGTTGGTTACTAATATGGTTTAATGATAGACTCCAATCTTTTAAAATTTCAGTTTTTAATGCTTGGACACTTTTTAAATCGTTTCTCTGAAATACTACAACATTTTTCAGTTTAAGCGGCCATTATAAAGTGTGATTAACATCAAACATGTACCTGCCTGCATCGGCTGCATCCTCTCATGCATAATATTTGCGCTTGATTTTACTACCGAAGCTGAAACAAACCCGTCCGAACAGCAGACGCCAGCTTGGAGGAAATAATACGTTACATCCCTAAACAAACTTAGATTAGGTAGGTACCTTTTTTCTTAAAAAATGGCGTTTCCATGAATTCCGTTAATTTCGATTCGAATTACTTGATTATAATTTAAAACACGGCTCTGTATATAGGGAAAAGAAAATTTGACGGAGGAGAGTCATCAATTCAAAAAAAACAAAAGCAGCCTTCTTTTTTAGACGACCCGGAGATGGAAGTGTAAACCCCAACGACAACTCAATCTGTAAGCTAAATGATACGTACCTCAAAATATATCATATTAATGCTCAATCAATACGAAATAAATTTCATAAAGTCAAACAGTTTATACTTGAGCATGACTATGACATATTTTGCGTTACGGAATCTAGATTGAAATATGGTATATCATCACCATTAATAGTAGGCTACAGTATTGTTAGGGAGGATAGGTCATATAATAAAGGAGGGGGTATTGTTGTATACCTTAAGGATAATCTTAAATCTAGTCCTTATATTATAATAAATGACGATGACCAGCCAGAGTCAGAGAATATAGAATTGCTATCACTAACAGTCCAATTAAATTATAATAAATCATTTATCTTAATCTGTCTTTACAGATGGCCTGATTACTTAAAAGATACCATAAAGAATGACTTTAACTATTTTGAATATCTGTTTACAAAACTTAGTCGACATAATAAATTGGTCTATCTTGTGGGAGATTTTAATTTTGATGGGCAAAAAAATATTCTAAATAAATTCAATTCTATAGTAAACAAATATAACTTTGTACAATTGGTAGACACTCCGACGAGAGGTACATCAATCCTCGATCTAGTTATTACAAACCTAAAAAACAATGTAATAAGCATTAATGTGACTGAACCTTTTATATCAGACCACCAAGGAGTAGAAGTCATTTTAAATTACAATAAACCACCATGTGAATATAAATATATCTCTTACAGGAATTTCAATAACTTTGATATTGACAAGGCATTAAGTATTTCTGACACTTTAAACTTTGACTTTACTGACTTGGACAGTCTTGACATAATGGTTGAAAAATTTACTGAAAACATTTTGTGTATAATTAATCAATGTGCCCCTGAAAAGACTATAAAGATAAAAAATTCTGATAAAGGTGTCACTCTTTCCTCTGCCACAAAGAAACTTATTTGTCAACGTAATCAGTATTACACCATGTGGAAAAATGAACCAACTGAGCTGAATAGAATGACTCTTGATAGTTTAAACTGGAATGTTAAAAGAGGAATTAAACAAGACTCAAAGACAGAATTCAATAGGAAAATAGAAAGAGAAGGAGTGTACAGATGTGTTGAATAAACTTGTAGATATTAAAAACCATCGAAAATATAATATTGAATTACAAGCAGAAGACTTAAACAAACATTTTGCAAACATTAGCACAGCCAAATATACTATAGTACAGTATCAAATGAGACCAAATGAACTTACATGTATTACAGAGACCTTTGAAACCAAGTCAATAGAATTAATGGAACTTAGCATTGCACTTAAAGGCCTAAAGAAAATGAATTCACAATCTGTTGATGCAACAGGTCTTAGTCCAATATTTTTCAAATCTCTTTTACCTATAGCTGAAATAATGCAATCAATTCTATTTATAACTAATACTAGTTTAGAACTCGGATACTTATGCAAGTCACTAAAAATCTCAAAAATAGTGCCTGTTCCTAAAACAGACTTACCTCAACTACCTATCCACTTTCGGCCAATATCAATACAAAGTTTCTTATCTAAACTCATCGAGAAATGTGTGTATGATCAGTTAATCAAACATGTTAATAAACACAGCATCTTGCATGACAATCAGTTCGGGTTTAGGAAAAATCACTCTACTATGCATGCACAGGTTGCAATAACTGATCTACTATACCAACAAATAAACAGTGGAAATATATGTATTGTACTGGCACTAGATTTGGCTAAGGCGTTTGATAAAATTAATCCTAAAATACTACTTAATAAACTTAATTGGTATGGCATTAGCAATCACTGGTTAGATTCCTACTTATCAGATAGAGCGCACTATACTTACATAAATGAAAGTAACAACTCTAGTATAAGTCCTATTGACCTATCCATTCCACAGGGAGGTATACTAGCACCGCTACTATTTTCTATTTTCATTAATGATCTTCCTTTGAGTGTAAAAAATTCATCTATGTACCTCTTTGCAGATGACAATACTCTAATTTTATGTGGTAAACCAGATAATATAGAAAACATTGTAAAATGTGTGGAGGAAGACTTTAAGAGTATA
>JABASI010006634.1:0-10652 GCA_019776505.1 Tomocerus nigrus
ATGTAAAAGAGATATTTATTTGATTACATTCACGGCCCTCCACTAATGGTTCGGTTCGACTTTGTGCTAGCAGTACCAAATTCTTAGATGTTAGATAGTAAATGAAAATCGTTAATAATTTGGAAATAAAATTGTGTATAATATGTATCAAAAGTAAATAAAAATAACATCACTGAATAATATAACTTACCAGCAAGCTTTATGCAAAATTGAACGTCTACTATCCTTGAAAACAGACTTGCACTACTGCAGTTTTAAAAATAGCGAAGTAAATTCCCGTATAATGGACCATGTACTACCTCAATCACGAAATTATCTTCACGATGTCGATTTACCTATTTATATACAGACATTCTGTTTGTAAATTAGTAATCTATCTAGATACATGAGCCTTTTCAACGAAAAAATGCTGTTGCAATTCATGTAATCCTAATCCTATCGCCTATAATCTTCTATTGTATTTAAAAAATCATGACCATGCATCATATGAAAACACAATAGGTGTATGGTGTATCTAGGAAGCTTCTATGTAATTCTTAAACTTTCGATCATGCTTATTTTTTTCTATTCTGCTTAGTGTTCAGTCGCGGAGATCCGAATGCGAAGAATATATGGTTTTAAGAAAATGGGGAAAATGTCAAGGAAAGCAGATCTGTCCGTCCGGTTTTATGACAGAGCAAATGGATGAAGTCATGAAAGTAGGGGTTTGCCCATTCTCTTGCCACATGATATACGTACACAGTACACATACTGGAAATGTTCCATTTACTTGTGAGATGAGAAGATAAGATGATACTATAAGTACTGTGTGATTGTTGTATGATGTACAATAGAGATATTTCTAGTTATGTAGTATGCGGGTGCAAATGATTTTATGGAAATGTACAGAGGTACCAAAAAAAGACGATTAATTGACATGCTTTAATAACCTGTCTGTATGCGGTACATCATTTTCTTCGTACCCACAATTTTGTCGCAAGTTGTACTTGTAAGTTGGCAGAACAAACTTTTCCTCCCTGAATCCGAGGATTCGATTAAAACAATTCCCTGATTTTATAATGCATTATCCGTCCCTTTTCCTACTTTCTGAAATAAGGTCACTATAATATTATAGTATGATTTTATTCTACATAAGATTGTACTGAATAAATTTTTTGTTTCTCTGAGGTAGCAGAAACCAAGCCCCAAAGGGACAGTGTTTCCAAAATACTCATCGTGATGGGATTTCGAGCAACTTGTTTATATCTCGAACTTAAGATATTACAAATTACGAATTTAAGGTATTTACCCTATATTATATCAAATTCCATGGGTATTACAGAATGTAAGTATGATCCAATTCCAACGTATTAGAATGCAACAACGTTTTTTCGTATATAATTCCCAGATACACAAGCATTGAATATATTGTTACCAGAAAGACCAAGCCATATGTAGGTAATATTTCATTTGCAGAGTGTAAAAACTTAAGTCCAGGTGCAACTTGAGTAAAAGTCAAACAAACTGGAGCAAACCGAAAATGTGTTTCATTTCTTAACAAGTACTACCTAAGTAAGTAAGGAAAGGCAGAAAAAAGCTGGAAAGGTTCCCCCTTTTCTTCTACGAGGCAGGCACGAACCAAGTAACAAAATCTAATAAGAAAGTCGGGAAAATCCTACTTAAATCTGAATGAAGAGAGAGTATGAACCGATTTTGGATCAACAGCAGATGTTTGACACGAGACCCTGATTTTCTTTAACTTGTTAAACATAAGGATTGAAAATACAGTGCTAACGTCAAAACAATTCTTACACTTTGTGACTATGTATGGGTACATAAGTTTTACTAGCATATAAAAGATCCTTCTGAAAAACCTAAATACCTCTGCAGAAAACAATAAAACAGGAGTAAAGTTCAGACAGACTTTTCTTGCTCTTTCACGAGCTGACAAATGCACATGCACAAAGTTTAAGAATTAGTTCTACACAGAGGTAATTCTAAGCTTAGCAGGGGATGCTGTCAATTTGTTTCTTTGAGCAAAGCTTAGCCAAGCAGACCATAACCAGACCAGACCAAAGAGCCAAAGGGGCTACTCGTGCCATAAAGTACCGCTTATTCGCCCTTTATGAATACAATGCAGTCTTCTACATCATACGATCATGTACCCTACGCTATGCCTGTAAAATAGAATAAATAATAAGATTCAATGAGGGGAGAGAGGCAGTCATCTTTAATTTTTATTCCTGGCTATGCCCTTTCCTTTGTGAACATTACGCATTCCCGTTGTCTTTAACGAATCTGTCGGCGTCGCTACACTTTATAAAGGGCTAGTAAAACGAACAAACTTCAATTCAGCTTACAATCAGCCCCTCAATTTCCCTTCATGGGTAGTTCATTTCTATTAGCACTTACAAACACTTTATATAGGCATATACTTTGTTAGTAGTATTATAAATAAGTATCCATTCATTATCTTAAGAAGTCACACACACAATATATTGGTCTTCTTTCCTACTTAGAAAGACAAATGCCCCTATTAGATCGTTCGTACTACAAAGCTTATTCATACAAACAAGCATAATAATTTCTCAGTAAATAAGTGCGTGAATACATATTGAATGCCAACAATAATATATAGACACATTATGCAAAGAAAATATTATAATATTTATCTAGGTAATATTACGATTACTGCTTTGTAACTAGAAATTATCGGTATAATTTTATGTGAATGAGTTAACTTGTCAACAATATAAAATGTGACAATTAGTTAATGGTTCTGAAAATAATATATGATTACATTCGAAACGAAAATATTATTATAGGCTCTCTGTATTAAATAATTATAATTTTTATCATGCCATGCATGCGTCAATGGCTTAAATACTATTACGAATGGAGAAAATAGGTGTGTTACGACAATTTATATGACAAGGGTTATTTTTGATAAACATTCTCTGGCCTAAATGTAAAATCTGAGACATCCTCTTCAATTTTATGTAATTATGTGTAAGGACTTACTGTGGAAAAGTAACTAGGTGCCTATACATACACACGTTTCCTCAAACTCTGGGTATCAACGAACATTCAGTTCTCTTAGTTATCAGTAAAAAGTAAAATGTTCATAATACAGAAACGCCTGCAGAGTACAAGTCGCCCTTACGAATGTATTTGTAACATCGACGATAATACGTGTCTTTAGTGTACATAATAAGCATACTGTAGTGAGTAAGTAAGATGTACGCGTTGACTTGCATCTACAACAAATGATACATGTACAAGGCTTTAGCTTTTCGTTAATACTACCTTGTGGTGTCTGTATTATGTGTAGTAGACAACCCCAACAGAATACATGTACTGTCTTCGTAACCGAACATGTACATTTTAAGCTACAGACAGAGATTACATGAGTTTGTAACACAAAACAAGGCAATCTCATCTAACATCACATCTCCGCATCTTTTACAACGGGTCGTTTCATCTGCTTCGCGGCTGGATGATGAGATCGTTCTCACGTGCCAAAAGAAGGTACACTACTCTCTAAATTGAATATTCTTCCTTTCTCACATCTCAAGATCTGATTCTATACATACACACAAGATCAGATGAGACATCGGCATAACATTACGTAACAGTGAATCAACAGCAGCTTAGAAACTCCGGTCTGACTGATTCGTCTCTAACTGTTGCTGATTTAACTTTTCGGTCTTTCTCATTGCCAACAAATATTCACTCCTACAACAACCTCTGTCTGTTTGTTTCGTTACATTAGTTGTCTTTCTACAGTGCAGTGTTCTACTGAGGTAACTTGCAACTGATTTGTCTAGTGAATACCGGCCTAATTGTGAAAAATTGAGCTAAGAAAGAAAACCGGCATGTGCTTATATTTTGGGAGACTGTGCTAGTGCATTCTGTTTTATTAATTACAGTGCTGCAGTTTCATTTTCTTCTCCTACAGGCATTGATTTGACTGATACTGTTAGTGTGATCATTATTACAGGAGAATGGCATTTATTATGCTATGAAAACTACATCCATTGTAACCTACCTAAATCGTATTCTACTGATTTTCATTTTGTCAAACCCAATTTGGAATAATTCTATTTGTACAAACAGTTACCTAAACATAAGTAGCTAACCAAATTCTGTGTTTCGATAACATTGCTGATGAGACTACCTTTTTCTGGATGGAAATAATAAAATGAAATTGGTAAGCCAAATCCGTCAAATCACTTTTAGCAAACAGGGCAGGGGAGGTCAATGCAATTTAATTGTAAGCTTTTGAAAAATATTGAAGCTAAAATTATGCAAATTAGATGCGTTTTGTTCCATAGTTAAATGTATTTATATAATTATTAGACTTGTGAGTGCAGCTTATCTCCACTATTTACTCCAAATATCAAGATTTATTTGCAATACTCGTGGTGTTAGTTAACTAGGCACTTAATAGTGTGAAAACGACCAAAGTCTTAAATAGTCTTAATAACTTAACCCATGTTGTGTATAGGTATAATATGAGAATTATTATGGCCTTAATAAACCATTATTAAAGGACACAGTGCTCAATGGTATTAAAGAGGAATATATTAAAAGGGGATTATGCTAATGCCATTGTTATTAGTTAGGCATAAACACCCTTGTCGTCAACAAGAATTTTATTAGACAAACGAGTAGAGACACTGCAGTTACTTATGCATTGTGTACGATGTAAATAATATGTGTGTGTAAGAGCAGACGCCAACAATGGGAATACATAAGTATTCACAACTCCTGAACAACTGACTCGCTTTGTATATCTTGGGATACTTGAGCATCTTGTTATCAAATCACGCAGCAGTAGTAGTAATTAAGTTTCAGAACATGCATCCATGCCCGTGTATGCACATATTATGAAAGGTTCCATTTAGAAAAATCCAAGCATTGTCTGTGTAAGATTCAAAGTAAGTAGAGTGCAACCACACAATACTTATCTTTGCACATGTACGACTAAGTAAGTAAGTGTAGAATCAAAGCAATTGAGTGCATTTCCATAAGTGATTGCTGTTTCTCTCAATCAGTCTCACGTACACAATGATTAGTGCACTCACATTGGCAATACATAGTTGGATGATCATTGAACTGTTCAATAACCCTCTGTTGATACTCCGCAGGCTATAAAGACGCAATTTAAAAGAATAGCAAAGGATTTAGACAGAGATCCTATGCAAATAGCTAGTATCCTTAAAATAAATTACTACATTTACTCCCACCACTAACTAATTCTGACGTGTGAGTAGAGCTAGTTAGTAGATAGTAGCCGAAATGTTTAAATGATTTGTTAAAAGAACATTGGAAAGGCATAATTTTAATTGGCTGGAATGTGGCGACGTTTTTTCGCACGAACATCTCAACCGGAAGAATAGCACCCTTTTTCTATAGACTTTAAAAGCATTGGTTAGCAAAGAGTCGGTATTTTTGGTTAACCGATAGTGAGAGAGCGTAGGAGTTGCCAACTAAATAACTACTTAGCTAAGCAAAATTCAGAATGAATCATAGAGAATGCCACATCTACAGAATTGCAGTATGGTTGTGGTAAAAAAAACTTTATGAGCCTCTTACTGAGCTGATGATGAGCATAAATAGAGGCTCAACTCAATATTTATTAGCATAGGAAAAATGATTGAAGTGTTCCGAAAAGAGGAAAACCGTTTAGACAGTCAAGTTGTTTACTTTAGCAGAAAAATTAGCATTGTATTGGCATTAGTCTCCGGTTCCTATTGCCAATTCTGCAGGAGGAACAGTGTGCATGTGTGCATTTCGGTCGCTATTTGCATATATCAGTTTGGAATGGACCAAGTGAATCATACACCAGTCATTCTGCAGAATTGATACTTGAAAGGAATATGCAACTACTAGAGGAGTACCCTGTGGCTATATGAGATGTTGAAAAATGTCTGGCCTATTACAATTATACTTATAGTAACATAGTTTGCTTATAGTTACTGTACATTTGCAGTTTTTTTAGAGTGAGATGAGACTTTACTGTTTTGTTGGAATAAAGGGGCCAGGCCATAGGCCAGAAGAATAACTTCAAGTTGAGTGAGTTAGGTACATTTTCCGCGATGACGACACAGTTAAAATTATTTGCTGATATCTGCCATTGTACATATATGTGCATAAATATATTGTGTTTATAGAGAGTATATTTTGAGCAAGGCAAAAACAAGGCTATAAAATTTATGTACCATTTCTCATTAATTCCATCACAATATCATCATTGCCTTGTCCTTACAACTTATCGTCATAATACTGTAAAATATAAGTTAATGAAATTCAGTCTGTTCAATACAGTTCACTTTTACACATACTAGCAGCATAATGAATTTAAGTGAGGCTTTATCTCGTAACAGAATAAAGTGAAAGCGATTTTTTAGCTTAGAAGTCTCCTCTACGTATACGTACATGACATTAGTAGAACAGGCTGTCTGCTCTAAGCATATTATTTCTAGTCTAAAGCAGTTTTTAAAGAGTAGAAGCAGTGCTCATATAATTTCTTGGATGTTACACGATCTATAGTGTTACATGAACACAAGGATGGAAATTCCTACGAAATAAAATTGTGATAGTGATTCGTTGGTAATCGCAAATGCTGACAGTTTCTGTTTTGCGTGCTTGCTGATTATAAGTTTTGATTGAGTCAACTGCATCTGGTATTTAGCTCAGCAAACACTGTTTGTGTCAGATAAAAGCATTATATCATAGATTTTTATTTTATCCTGTAGAACAAGTGATACATTTACGATTGGGATTGGCAAACACATTTGATATAGAACTGCTGAATTGCGCATATCAGTTCTTTTTTCTAAGCCTACAATTCCTGTGTCTACATTTCATTCGTGAGTAATCGTATAGCACACAGTAAAATATTATGTCGTGTATCAACCCATGTAATAGTGATTAGAGTCTAATGAGAGCAGATTTCATTAACTGTTTACAAATCGTAAGAGCTTGAAATTGGAAAAGAATGTAAAAATATTAGTTTTACTTTCCTCTCCTCACACACATCTTCTCCACACGTCTTGGAAAGTAAATAAATGCAAAAACTGTCAAATATTTGACTCTGTTTCTGTGTAAAGTGCGTTGGCACGAAGAGTGCCTTATTTATTTGAACTGGCATTTTGGCAAAGAGACAAAGCAGACATATAGTAAGTAAGTAAAGACACTATATCTAAAGTGTTATGTAACAAAGTCAGTTTATACACACAGGAAACTTGTTGATACATCAAATGCACACTAATGCACATCTTCATCCAATTCAACTACCACTAAATTCCAGTTTATAGTATCTCTTACTTTCAGTTTCATTCCTTATAATAATATTACATAGTATAGTGTGACTTTCCTTCACCTTGTTGTTTTATATTTCAGAAAGTGAATGTGCCTGGAAGAGACTCATTTTTCAAATAGTCAACTGAATTTTAACTATTCTGTCCCTATCATGACGGAAATCAATAATGAAGGGAATAAATATGCCTAGGAAGGAATAAAGCGAACAGACGAGTCTTCTTTATCGAATCTAACAGAGCAAGCCAAGAGCCAACCCTTTTACTTCTATTTAAGGGTGACCACTATATATTTCATCGTTTATTACACAGAATACCACAGAGCAAATAAGTACTACCTACTAGACGACTGAATGAACGAACAACCCATTATTACAGGAGCATCCTCAATTCTGAGACTACTCTTCACCCTCTTCTGATATTCATCTGATGCAGCAATAGTGAACAGAATGCAATAACTTATTAAGGAAACCGAGCCACGCCACTACTCTCAACAAACTCAACTAATAAACAACAAAAAGAACACACTTTATAGGAACAGACAGCTCAACAAGCTTGATCGAATTCAACGTATCCAAATATACACATACACATCCATATAACATTTTTTATGGACAAACTTTATCTACGAATGAAGCAAGACTATCTATGCTCTCCACCTTTATATGGAATGAAATAATAATATTTATTATTCAAGTTGAGTGCAGTATTTATTAGATAGATTATTATATCATATGTGTTCATGAGTAACATTGTGTGATCCGTAATAGAATGATTTTGTGTGCTCAGCAAAGTTGGTGAGTGTGTATAAATAGTTAAAAGTCAAGGGGAAACTATTGGGAAAGAGTAAAGTGTACAAGTCCAGCAAGATGCCAGCATACTGTTGACGTGACGTGATGTCTCTAATGTAATTATGTACGTAAGAGAGCTAGCTGCAGAAGAATGCTGCTTATCTCCCATGAATCATGATAAGTATGATATGATATGATAGGAGACTGCTAATGTAATGTGAGTGCATTTGACCCCGAGAGCGAAACATTTGCATTTTGCCTATGATAATATGTAGATAGAGATGGGAGTGCATATTATTATTTAATATTGCTCTTTCTGTACGAAAGGGAATTTATATGTGGCCAAATATCTACAGATACCGATATGTGATCGTGGCTGTCTGTCTATTCTTTGTGATATTGTAGTTCATTATTATTGCATAGCTATTGTAATATGAATTAGTGTACACTTAGGGAGAGAACAATCCTATAATATTAGATTAGATTTCTTTGACTATTATACAACAGATGATTTACATTATGCACGTACAAGGTACCTACCCATGTAGTTACCCCCATCGTCGCTCTCTGCATAAATAGAAATACATACGATACGATCGTGTAATGTAAGGTACCTACTGCACTCTACTTTTATCTCAACTTACGTAAACGTTTGCTTTTGTGCTGAAGTAAATTGAGCAGGCAGAGCCAGACAGGACAGATGAGCCAGTCCAGTGGTGTCCTGTCATGTTTAAGCAACAGACGGTGTGTCCGGTTAATTCGGTTCGCTTTTTTCAACGATTACCTTCTACACATTTAAATTACTCAAGCCAATGAGACTCATCCTCCTATCATCCTTACATATCTGTTACAAGTGCAAACTGCCGCATGCCGCTCGCTCGCCCCTTTAACTCCAACAACGGGTATCACATTTGGTAACTTTACCTAAGACATAATACACGTACTCTGTGTTCACGATACAATTAGCCACTAAGTCCACATAATCGTCAAAGTCAACTACAGACAAATATTCAACCTTATTTCAATTAAGTGAGCACGAGGTTAAATCCACTCACGGAGAAAATTGTTTTCAGTTTTGCCTTTGCGACTTGCGTCCAAAGATAACTAATTATTATCTCTAGTACTCATCATGTGCTACTGTGTATAAGTCGTTGTGTAATTCAAGTAGCTAGTTAACCTTCATCAACTCTGAACTTAATCTGTTTACACGAGACACTATTAGCAAATTAAAAAGTTATTAGGACATGAAAACAAAGTATTAAATTCTCATTTGTTCCAGAACTTCCGTAAACTGTGAAACTGTGCGCGTTCTCAATTTCTCAGAATGCAGATAACGATAAAAGTTTACAAAGTTGAAATTCATGTATCCATAATAGTACAACCAGAATCTAGCTGAATTTTAAAGATACGAGACAAAGGAATAATAAAATTTTGCTTTTCTTTGTCTGAATAAGATTGCAATTTTACTTGTTGTGTATTGTGTACTGATACAGCAATATTTTCGAAGAAAGAATCTAATTGAAACTTTGCATGTGGCCGTGAGTTTTTATCAGCAATCCTTTTCCATATTTAATTTATTGGGGAGGCAATTTATTATTAAAATGAGTTTCTTAAGGAATGGGATGGCTATTGGAAAGGACAGTGTAGATAGAGGCATGAGTCCTCTGGCAAACTCAAATGGATGGAGTCCAACAAGTAATTACCCGAGACAACCTCATCTTCAGTGCAGTGCTAATTATTGTGTGAATGAGAATGTGGTGGCAAAACAAGCTGCAGAGATAGGCAGACTTCGTCTGCAGCTCAATACTGTCAGTTTAGAGCGAGATTCTTTGATGTGCGAAGTTGAACAGTTAAAGATGGAAATCTTGGCCACAGAATTGGGACGTTTGGATGCCTCTGCTTGCTGTGAAGATGAACAATCCAATAACTTCGAAATGGAAAGAAACAAACATTATCATAACAATATTGGAGATGGCCTGGCCGATGAAAATGATAATGGGCTGCATGATCCGGAACAAGATGACGATGTTATCATAAACAGTGACCATATTGGGCAGACAGTTGACGATGATGTGAAAATGAGGTAAGAAAACCTTTTCTGTTACTCCAAGTACCAGTCTGCAGTTAATGCTAATTTTATTTCAAGGTGCTTGCGTTGCTTTTAATTAAAATCATTCGCACATACGATCTCTCCACCGACTCCAAGTGCCTTATAATCATCCTGTTCATCAGACATGAAAACAAATCGTTTATTTATTGTTTATTACTCTCTCCAGTCCCATCCCAACTAATAACTACATACTAATTTGCACGCAAATATTGAATACATACATTTCACAGTGTACTAATACATTATTATAGTGTTTTAGAGTTATAATATGATTAAATAATAGCATCAATTGATATTTTCATGAAACATTTGAATAGGTAAGTAGAGGAAAAGCTGTTTTCTGTACAAAAAAATTAGATGCGTATTTATTGTTCTCAATTTTATTTCCTTACAGTCAAACCAGACTACTACGAAATTCGTTTAAGGTATTTAATATAATGTAAGCATTTC
>JABASI010006635.1:0-10650 GCA_019776505.1 Tomocerus nigrus
CTGGGTCGCTTCATAGAGCGAGAGGACACCAAAACATATCGTGTCAAGACAAATGTAGTGACATAAAATTGTATTCCGTCTTAACCGTCATATGAAATAGCAAGTCCTCTTAATAATGCTAGCGCTTCTCATAAAATATACAAGGGAAACGAGTAAGTAACCAAAAGTATGAATGAAATAACTATTGTAAATGCGAAAAGTCCTGTGAAGTTAGCTACGTTGTTGCAAACTTTGTTTAAGCTGAGTTGAGAAGTGGCGAGTCAACTCAGGTGTTTGCCACTCGACAGTCTCGCTACAAAAGTAAATTCACATTATATTTTATATACAGGGTAATCTATATATGTATATATATATGTCCACAAGATCTAAATCCTAAACGGAGGCTGCTAACAAAATGAGAAGACTAACATTCGAAAGAGGGCGGATTGACTGTATAGATATATTTATTTTCCTTCTTTAGAATATAAATCAAAATCGCTCAAAAAGGTCAAAAACCCGTATAAATGCATGTATAAATAATAATTACAGTAGAAAGTAATTTTGATGTAATTAGAATATTTGACTGCCCCTACTATCATTTGGTCATCTCATTTGGTAGCAACCTCCGTTTAGGAACTACAGTGTACATACTGAGGGGGTATATATATTTTACGTGGGAATTCTCACACTGTTCTGAGCACCATTAATTTCGTGAAAGAATAATTCATGATTAATTACCGTAGCCGTTCTTGTAACAACTTTTGTCCTCTTTCGATTGGTAGTCATCTCATTTCAGTAGCAGTCTCCGATTAGGAGTTAGAGGCCGGAGACCTTGTGAACATATATATATGGATCACTCTGTATTTCATGGAATTAGACGGAGAAAGGTAGAAAAGCTACTCTTTATATGACTTTCAAGAGTTTATATTTTTATAAAGTGTACTAACTTTTCACTACCTAAATCTACTGGCATAAGACAGATTTTCTACGTGAGTAGTGCATTATGCAATATTTATCGTTTTATATATATTTATGTAGTAGGACTATGCGTAGGAATATTATTTTGCAAGAACTTGGCAAAGCGTTAAATATGAAACTTACGTAGCATTCACATGTGAACTTTTCGTTAATCTTACTCTTGTTTTGTGTGTTCACCTGGCCAACTATTATATTCAAGTTCTTCCAGCCTTTTCTACACTATAGACGCATTCTTGTATTACAACTAGTATCTAAGTGTTACTTTGCAGGTATTATACAGGCTGGAAAAGGGTGCCGAAAATATAGGGATTGTATCATTTTTTGCGTGTTTATTGCTCCTCTGTGACTCAGGAAAGCGAGCTGCAGTGTCGCGTAGGCATTGCCATTTCCTTGTGCTTTGTGCACTTTGAGTATCAAAGACTTCTCTATTTTATATCCAAATATTCTTAATACTTGGTTTTATTTGTAGCATATAAAAATACAGAATCCTTTAGAGAGTTGTATAGGGTCATTGCTAGGAAGAATCTAGGATTGCGACGACTTTCCTCGAACGAACTTAATCGTTTGATGTCACCAAAAGCATTGCATTTTTAATGCACGTAGAAATGAACGTTCCGCAATAAGAATTTTTAGTGTGGGTGTTGTAAAATATTTGCCCTTCAGTACTACATAATGACAAACAGTTCCAACAACGACACGATTTTGGAAGTATTCCTAGATTTGTGAAATTGATTTAGAGGAATATTAATATCGGCAATATGAATTATTGACGAGTTATAATTACAAATGAGTTATATTTTGTCGATACTTTTTATGTTGTATTGTCTTAACTAGGTAATTGATGTCAGTATCGATAATATTCAGCTGTCTGTAGGTATTAATCTGAAGTTTGGTCAAAATGAATGGAACAACTAACAAGTACTTTATCAACCAACAGTTAGTTTTTTCATCACTTGGTTCGGACTTGCATTTCTGGTCTAATATACCGCGCAATTACTTTCATTTACTAGGTTAATGGTTAAAAATATAGTTTAGCAGAAAACAAGTGAATTTGAGATGTATTGGGGTTATTATTGTGTTTGAAACATTTATAGTGTTGTCTATAGTTGGTCTATAGTTATTAGTAAATAGGGTAAGTGTCAATAATATGAGTTTATGGTCTTTCACGACTTTAGAGACCGTGCATCTTTACAATTACTTTGTAACAGGCAGACAAGATCTATTTGGTCAGGTAGTTATTACTAATGGAACAGGAATGCAGTAAATTAGAGTAATATTTTCAAATTCCCATACATGGATATATGCTTTGCTATTACTTCACGTCCCTTCAATGTACAGTGCTGCAACATTTAAATGCAACTCTCCCTCATAAAACTGTAAATGTATCATGTTGAATGCTGCATTGGGTACAGCGATTCCCGAAGATGGGTTAAAAGATTGGCGTGTCTGGCTGGATTGGGGATGAGAAGTGCTTTAAGGCTATAAGGTCTCAAAGTATACTGAAACTTAAAAGTGGTGCAATATTTCGAGTTTTTGAACAAGTTAGTGAATTCCATAAATTACATGGAGGAGAGTGGAAATTGGGATTCAAGGCTAAAAGGGCTATGAAATTGCATCTGAAGCAACGTATAATTTGAATTATATATTCCAGTGGCAAGATTATTATTGGGAAATGGAAACCCCTTTACTACAGTTGAATTTAGTGAGAGAAGAGCGAGGAAAGTAGAATTCTAGTCACTAGGTATTCATTTAGTCTCGTCGTCTCACAGTGGGTAAGCTAGATGCAAAGCAATTTGTTTTAACTGCAGTCATGCTGTGCTAACTAAGAGAGCAGATTCGGGAACTGGATATTACCAACAACGGAGTTAGTTGCTTTGCTCACTTTACTCCTCTTGGATTGTTATTCCTTTCATTTCTCTTCCTTTGCATCCCATAGGTAAATTGAAATAAGATTATTAGCTGTTTTGCAGATCGATCCTAATCCTACGAAAGGGATTTACAACCTAAAGGCAATAATGATTTTTCCTTTGTTCGGAAAATGAGCTTTGTGACCTTGAATGAGGAAATTTAAAGGCCCTAGGTGTAGGAACCTCCTGCATTAACATCTGTAAATCAAAATGTTTTCTAAGAGAGCCTGATGATTAAACTGCCCATGTTTCTCGGAATGAAATTTCTTATTCACAACAGATATACAATGTAGGTAGCTAGCCAATCTTTGGTTTGTTGCCCTTTCATAGCTAAAATACTCTGCTAACTGCATGCTAACTATATCTGTGTATGTGGTTGTACAAAGATGAAAGGAATACTGAAATCTAGGACTCTCCCATCTCCTGTCTACTACTATATGAATGAACTTATGCACGAAAGTAATTAACGCTAACCCTGCTAAAGTTGGACGAATTAAATCACAAAGAAGCCGAGAAACCTAATGAAAATTCATTCTTTTGTTTTCCGAATATAAATTACTGTGAAGGCTACCAGTTCTCTTTGAGCACACTTATTGTAAGATCATTATTATGAGTTAAACCAGCATCATTTATAATTAAAACTAAAAAAGGATCCCTGTAGACACGTTCTACTTCCTCGCAGTCCTTTTAGTTATTCTCTGAAATGTTAACTAATTCAGCAATATTTGGAGATCGCTATACTTAATAGATAATAAAAGGAATGGGTGCATTAACAAGCATACGCACATTTTGAGCTCTAAAAAAATTTCAATCTTAAACATTTTACTGTAATCATTCATTTAAGGTTCCGAATTAAGTTGGCTAAGGCGACTCCATTCACTAATATAACTCTCTTATCTTTTTTTGGCATAAAAGATTCAGAGGTTTGTAGCTAAAAAGTCGTTGTTGGTATATCTGAGAAGCAGGAAAGTTTTTCCACAATTGTCCACCCGATGCCTTAAAATTAAATGCCTTAAAAGTGTATCATTATCTGTAAGTTGATTGAATAAAGTTTATAAACGCACGCGCATTGTTATTGTGGCCTTTAGATGTCAATGTTAATAGAAAGTATGGATGTGACTAATGAGACAACTCCTGGTCACATTATACAACTTGTGTCATCAAGTCATCATCACTGAACATCAAGAAGAATAAGTTTTACAACAACACAGAAGAAGGATCGCCTTCTGACTACTATGAGTAAGCTGACTCTAGAGATTGTGGAATGGATGAAAAGTTCTTATGTGTAGTGTTACTGTTTAGTAGTATTTTATGCATAGAAAGATACACAAGAGTGAAGATGTAGATAGATAGTCATTCGGGAGAAGAGCTATTAGATTTAGTGGATATGCATGAGCAGTAAAGTAAAGTAAGGTAGGCGCATAATATTATTTTGGTGTGTTAGTTGAAGAGTATAAGCCGCAGTGTTAATGGTAATACAGAGAGACAACTGCTGTCGACCATGATTCGTTGACAAAGACAAGGCTGTCAAAACTGTTTGGAAAGTCGGACAAGAATGAGATGGAGGGTTAATGAGTCGTTAGAAAGTTTTAATTGGTACTGCACGGCTCAAGTGCGACTCTTGTCTCCTTCTCTCCCTGTTCCCTGCTCGCTTGGTCTTCTCTTTTCGACTTTATTCACTCCGATCCACTCCAGTCAACTCTAACTTGACTTACTTAATTTCTCTCTCCTATTCTCATATCCTTCCTCGAAATCCCCTTTGAACTTCCCTATTCTTTCCACATTTCATTACATACTTAATAACTGCTGTCTATTATGTGACTCAACCAAATGTACCTTCCTCCCAACCAAAATACCTATAGACTTTCAGATAACTTGATTTTACATTGTCTTTCACAGAAATACGACTACATTTACATATCTATCTGGATTAAGTGTATTACCTATAAACTGCACTCTTCCTATGACTCCTGACGGATTCAACATTCCTTTCTCCTATCTTCTTAAATTCCACTATTTATAGTACCAATGGAAACTTTGATAGTTCAAGAACATTTTTCTCCTCTAAATTTACACAAATATAATATATACGCTCCCAAAAATCTTTTATAGATAGTTTCCATCTATAGAAATTGGGAAATGATGTCATCTCATTAATTGGTTAGTTATATAGAATGCTGAACTGAATTGACTGACACTTCACTACCTTTAATTAAAATCATTTCCTTTCCTACTACCATTAATAGATTCTTGAAAAACTTTCTCCTTCAGGAAGTCGTCGTAAAAGCCTGGGATTAAAAAATTAGGATGACATACCAATTTCCGTTGTATCAAATATTATGAAATAAATTGGTGGCCCCCATTATATTTCCGCATAGGTAGTTATTAATTAATTATTCGTCACTTTTTTATCCATCACTTCTGTCTAATTATTCTGTACAGGCAATTTCCTTATAAACAAAGGATTTAGCGACCTACAGAGAAACTAGTGTTGATAGGTACTATTAAATCCCAAAATAGTTTTCTTTGGCATCATTTTCCACTTGGGCGGGCAAGACGAACTAATGCCAGTAAATAATTACAGTTGAAGGGTCATTAAGGATTCACCATTCAATTATCTCACTCAAGTCGCTTTTCCTCACACAGTACTGATATGCGTACGATAATTTCGTGACGAAGAGGAACAGAACTTGATGTATGGCAATTAAATAGCTCGTTACGCCTAAGTAATGTCCAATTCAAACTTTCATTTGCTTTAATAGATTAAAATGCGTTGTGGGCAAGGCACATGCTGTAAGATAGCAACCTGAATTATAGTTTAATTTGATTTTGATTAGACAAGGAGGAATTAATTTCTTATGAATCCTCAAGTGTATACTTTAAGGTAGAGGTAAAAGTAGGTACCTGCCTATGTATTACTGCTACTTTTATACATGGATATAAATGATATATACTAAGCATGAATAAAAGAAAGGATATACCTGGGTGTCTCTATACTTGACTGAGTTAACCAGAGTAGGTAACTAAATAATCGTGAGTAGCATCATCCCTGCAGGCAATTCTATAGTGGAAGGGTGAAGGAGTGAAAATTGTTAATAGTGTCAAAGAGCGATTTTGAAATCCACTTTAGCTTTCAACCTTATTGTCAACTTGCTCTCATTGTCAGTGTAATTTCATTTGATTGGCTTTCTGATTTGATTTAACGTAAGTAGATACAAGGGCTTGTGAATTGTAAAGAAATTGGAATTGCATGCATCCGTTGAGTTGGTTTGATAGGTTTTAGTAGTAGTACATAAGGTTCGTATGTAGATTGTGCTATTTAGGAGCACGTATGCGAGAAAGAGAGAGAGAGAGAGAATTCTGAAATCGAATGAAATCTCATTAGAATCTCAACCCGAAATCAAATCGTCTAACAAGCATTGGAACGATCGTTTATAAAGTGAAAATCTTATCGGAATATAGCGACGTATTATGCGGCTATAAAAACATATATGGAGACTATCGGATTTTACACAAGTGGCAGTCAGGAGGTTAAAGGATCTATATATATTTCTATATTTCTTCTGCCTATATATATCTAGATGGTGCATGTATGTATGTATTAGTTGGGAAAGAAGTGATGGTGAGTGAGGACGAAAGCAGTCAATAGTCTTCTAACTTACCGACACTGGTATTAGGAATTGTAACCGAAGAGCAGAACAGAGTGGGATGGAGAAGCGGGAGAGAGCGGGTTCACAGCACCAGAGAAATATAAAGAAGAATCGGAGAAATAGAAGAGGCAGTGAGCCAGCCCAGCGTGTCTTGGTTTAGATTTAGTGTGGCAGTAGTCAAGTACAAGACAAGATGAAGAATGGGATTGTGAAGGAAGACGTGAGTTTGTAGCTCTGATTTAAGGTTCGAAAGGATGTCTATGGCAGATATACGTACATTACATGCACAGACGACATAGCCCCCTATATTCACATTTTCACATATAGAAACAGTTTTTACTATCAGCTCACAACTTACAACATTACCTAAATATCTGAGTTATATCTGTGCAAAAGATTCCCTTCAACTCTTGTTGCCAATATGCAATGGGAATGCACTGTAGTTCAATTCTGTCTGTTTGCCATGCTATGGTTTCGTTTGATTCAGTTTGGTTCCCTCTCTCTGCCTCTATCTATATTATTATATGCTCTATATATTATATGTAGGCGTAGAGAGAGTCCTATATTTTCGTATAAATGCCCTGCTCTCCAGTAGAGTTGAATTCAAGTGAGCACGCATCAGTAACTCGTTATTTGAAATGCAATTTCCTCCGTCAGTCACAATGAGGAAGGATTAGAGCGAGTGGGTTCGTGACCGCACCTTGCCTTGACGGGCCTCACTTGACAATAACAGTCAACTCAAGCCAATCGAGGCTAAGTTAAACCAAACTTAGATAAACTGGAACTAGAGCAAAATCCAAGAAATAGAATAAGAAGATTCAGCTCACTTCAGTCAGTCAAGTCAAACTCTGTTCAGGCCCAATGAAGATTCACTCTGAAACTTAAGTCTGCTTACTAACCATCGCTAGTATAGTAGTAAGTAGTACATAATACACACACAAGGAGATACATTGAAGAAACCAAAAGAGAGGTGAAGTTAACCAACACTTAGTTTCTACTATGTAGTATGTATGTTACCGAGACCATAATTGAGTAGATGTTGACTTTTGCTTTTCTCTATTTACTTTAAGTGCATTATGGTAACAGTAGCTAAATACGACTCTCGATTTCATCTAATGGAACTAAGTATCAGATGTATGGATGTGATTTAGAAGTCCTACTTGGGAATACTACGATACTACGACTCGGACGCTTTTCAACCTTCGTTTCCTACGTCTTTAGCATCTTGTTTTATTATTATTTTCCCTATCGGTGACTGCTCCTACTTTCCCAGACGTCCATTCTAAATGTAAAATGGAAATGGATAGATCATAACATAACTTTAAGTGTCTGATATATATTTATAGGACAGCCTTATAAATATATGTAGCTCTAGTTTAGCTTTTCCAAAGAAATACGTTTCCTACATCTCAGGAACAAACATAACTTTCCCTTCCATAGTGTGTGACAAACCAAAGAGCATTTTCTATTGTTTGCATTTGGGTTTGCGTTCTGCGGGAGGTAGAAGAGCCATGTTACCATATCATATAATATGTCATGCATTGTAACTCTAGTAGTTCATTTTAGTGAAAGATTGCTGGCAAACTTTTATTTCTCTTGACATTCTAATCGATTGCATATGCATGCCATGTACATTTCGTCCATTTTATGTTATGTCTTAAACTATATCTGAGTCAATCTTTTGTTTTCTGACTCAACTCTAGTGCAAATATAAAAGCTTTTATACTTTCCTTGTCTGCAAGTTAACTATTTACCTTAGTAGCACATGTGCATGTTTAGATACAGTCTCTGTAGCCACTGCAATTCTATACTATTCTTTTCTAGTATTCGACTCTGCGAAACTCAAAGTTTTCTCATGAATACAAACGATTGACAATTGACCTTTTTGTATCAAAGGAACTATCGAGAGACGATTCGGAACGACACTGTCGAGACTACAGATACTGCACAAACTATAGCTATTCACATCTCTTACAACTCACCACATTATCATTCTACATCAAGCTCAGCTTCTAAATAATTATTTTAGAATCAAACCAAAACCTTATTTAAGTTTAAAGAGAATTTCTGTCCCAAGACATGCCACTTGCTACTTCTTTTCTAAGATACACACTATCTGACAGCATTTATCTTATCTCCCCTAATGTGGGTTAACATTACGCATGAAACAATGCCATTTAACCATCAGCATTTCACATTATCCTTATCGTAATTCCAAAAGTGATGCCTATTAGAACTATTTCATTTCATGCATTGCCATTCAGAATTTGATTTTAAGAGCTGCATGGAATTTCCAGTACCGACCAGTCCGTATAGAACTAAAACTCACAAATAAAATACAATTTCATCCCTAGAATTGTAGGTCTGATTGCAGGCTTGTATATTCAACTACGGCAGGCATAAAGATAAGATAAAAATGTATTTAGAAAGAAGTATGGCTACACATACGGATATCCATGTAGTATTTATCAAGCAGATAACATAACTACTAAGGAACCAGAATATCTCTTTAAATACCCATTACATTTGTGTACACAGACAAAATTGCATTTTCTACCATAAATGGACTTCTCTTTTGCATACTCTCTGTCGTTCATGCATTCATACGGGCTCAATTGAAATTCCATTGGTGCCATAACGAAGATTAGCTTTAGAGGCTACTTAAATAAAATGTGAGCTTTTATATAGGTACCATACCTTAAATTGCTTTAGTTTTCGCAAATTGTACTTTGAGATTAGAATAGGTGCTGTGAAAGAAACAACTGTGTTTTCTTTTAAAGTATAAAATGCGCTAAAAATGATGTTTTGCGCTAGCAATCTATTATTATGTAGTGTACGAATTAAATAAAACATATTCCTAATTAAAAGTTTACTGTAAAACCAAAGGAAAAATACACAAATTGCAATTCACAAAACATACTATAGATTAGCCAACAGATAATTGTGATGCATGGCTTTTCCTTCATATATCTCAACCTCAACTGGGCCAATTTTGTGTCAATGGTGAGGAACTAGTCCTTTAAACTTACACATTATTACTAGCATTACTTTTAAGGGGAAATATCAAGAGTAACCTAAATGTACGTTTTTGACTTAGTTAAGATATTAATAAATGGGAAATTAAGTGTAGCAACAAACGAAATAAGTACATATCCCAAAGATTTTGACAGTAATGGCGCTTCAGACATGTTTATGGTTCTACTGATTATGCTGATCGTGTGTTTGATATACTAATTATAAAATTGGCTAAAATTATGAAATATCCTGATCCAATATGATTGTGTGTTGTGTGCCAAACAATCAATAATTGCGTACCTATTGACCTACCAACTCATATACATAAAGGAATCGGCTTTGAATCGGAGTCAACACACTACAGTCAGTCAGTAAAACTTACGGAAATGAGTATTCATATCTACAGATATGTTGATGCATTCCCTATTGCATTTATAATGGAATTCTGAACTACCCGTGAAGTTGAGTACTCATATTATTATGATTTTGCATAAACAGATAAGATTCTATTTACCTACATAATGTTTAGTTGATACCTTGGGGAATTGCATAATGCATTTCATGTGATCTAAGGTGGTTAGTTAATGCTAGTATGCACTCTATTTTGTATTTGTTAGTTATCCAATATCCACATTTTAGTAAAGTATAATAATGCTTGTCGTAGGTATGTCAGTATTTGCTCATAGATGCCCTGAATTCTATATAGTAATATATAATAGTGTAAAAGTAAACTGCAAGCAAAGAACTTTTATTTCCCGAGATTTCAAGCGAAACGGATACTATAGCTATTCACAGTAATATATTTAAGTAGGTACTCTAGAGTGATAATTTATTATTCTGAGACCAAAGCAGAATAGAGAGAGGTATATTGAAATCCAAATAAAGTGTATTATTTTTGTAGTAGCAACAATAAGTGAGGTAGCATTGCATTATTATTAGATCCCTGTGAAAGCATTTCGTACAAAGTTGTAAAACAGAAAGTTAACGGTAAGGTAGTTGTATCTAGAAATATCAGAATGTTTGTATTTCAGTGAGTCAGTAGTTAGGCTTTCACAGAAGAACGAAAGAGAAAGCAGAAGACAAGGTATGGAATGCCACACAAAAAAGTTAATACACGTTCT
>JABASI010006636.1:0-10648 GCA_019776505.1 Tomocerus nigrus
GAGAGAGAGAGAGATAGAGAGTCTAACCCAACCCTTTACCTTTAATTTATTAAACTCGCTTCAATACAATACAACTACAAATGTGCCTATATACTCCATGTATGCATACCTACATCCACAATCTACAAAATGTACATACATTTTACAGTACAAGTACAACTCTCTCATCCTGTCTACAATGTACATGGATGAAGCTATGCACATAAACCTGACAACATTTTACATTTACATACATCACATAACTGATATACAATACAACTGCTTTTAGCGTAGAGCCATATCTAATGTAGCATGCTACAGAGATACGAACAGCTATCTCTGAACATCACAATGATATACACATACTGATTGCAAAATCCTCCCAGCAAATTCACAATTTCAACTGTAGGCGAAATGTGACCGGAACTGACCAAAGTTTCAAAGAAAATTGCAAACATCATGAAAGTCAAATATTTCACCCATCCTGTCCCTGCCTTCCCTTCATATTCCACTACACTAATCACACATCTCTATGATTAGCAACTGTAAACGAAAACTCTTTCATCCTTTCTACACACCTAAATATCATGGGTGCATATCATATTATACTTATATTATACTAAGTTAAAGTTAATTATATACAGCCAAAATCTCTTCTTTCGTAATTTGCGGTGCAGAAGGTGAGCCTCTCTCCTTTCTTCCATTCAATTACACTTTGAATTGAGCAAATTAATATCGAAATTCTCTTTAACCAATTTTCTAAGCGTTTCTGCATAATATTATTATTCATCTCTGCGAATCTCCCTGTAGTACCTTTCTCATTTCGTTGCTAACTATTTAATTTTACTTCCTAATCTCGAACTCCACAAAAAACACCATTACTCTTTGCTATTGTGCGTAATTTACAAGTAGGTATGCGAATAATTTTGCAACCTCAGGAATCGCATCCGTCCTACCTTTACATTTCTCTGCTTATCCATCTACCTCTGAACTTTGTCTCTATATATTAATGCAATATATAAATCTCAAACCGGTCCATCCACTCGATTCATTTCTGCAGACACTGCTTAACACTCTAATTACCATTATGCCATCCAAAAGGATAGTGATAGCTACATTTTCCTATAATATACTAAGAAAACTGTACAGTACATAATGTCTACGCATTGTTGATTGTGTATTGTAATTATTTTTAGAACAAACATAATTATCAACTCAATATGCAAAAAAGTTCGCTTAATTAACGTTCATATATCAACACAATGCTGACTCAGTCACTCAGTCACAAAAGAGACTGTCTGATAAAATTATACTTAGCAGAGAACACAATTAAGAAAACTATAAACGTAGCAAGCAACATATTATAGCGTGCGAAACATTTTAGTTACCTTAAAAATTCTTCGCAAATGTGACTCCTTTACCATTCATTCCATTCCTTCATCGTGTATTTCGCATCTGCGAAGATAATTTCCTTCATTTCTCAACTGACTCTTGAACTCTGAACCGAACTGGACTCAATTCTTATTTTCCGAGTAACACCTGTCTGCTATTCCGTCTCAAAAAGGTTTCAATGCATATGCCCATTCCACCTTTTAACCATACCTGGTATTCACATGCTTTATTACAATAAAACCTGAATCACTAACCAATCAACACACACAATAAACCGTACTTTTATTCAATTGAATGCACATGCATTCATATATCTAAGATTTTATTGCTTATTTATGTATTAAATGCATTGTAGACATACACATACACACCCATATTAATTTTCTGCATTGCATGATGACTTCCACTTTTACCATAACCCAAACATATGCGTGTAAATGAACAGGCAGGCAGGACACACATTATACAATAGCTCTATACAATGTAAAAATGTAATCCTAATCGCAGATTGCTCGATTTCAAATCCACAACATCACATAACAGATATTTCTTTCTGTTTTATAGCATGAGAACAACAAAACCATCACAGCACAACAACAAAAGAAATGCTTTCATTTAGAGCTATCATACGTGCCTCGATTGAAATGGAATAATAGAGACTCTACAGCTGTCTATTACTACAAATACAAATGCTAACCCTTCTACTTCTGTTGTGTGTCACACGAAATGAATTTATAAATGAGTTAAGCACAGAAGGGCCAGCTTGACACACACACACACCATACAACAAGCTAGCTCATCTACGCTAAATAAATAATAACACCTGGATTTCGATACATGCTTCAAAATTATTTTGCCAATGGACAACAATATTCCCTTACTAACAGACTGTACGTACAAATATTCTAATATCTAACATAAGTCGATCACCCTCCTCCTGCTGCGGGTACAATTCAATTACCTGTTCTAACTACCTATCATTAGTTAGTCACATCAAACCGTAATAAATAGTAGTTAGCTTAAGAAACAATCAAATGTTTTCCTTTCCTGACTCATGAAAGAGAGAGAGAGAGAGAGAGAGAGAGACATGAAGAGTCATAGTCTGACATAAGGACGTGACAGTCTTTCTTCGCCGTAACCTTATTTCTTACTACCGACCGTGCATGTTTGTTTACAAGCGCTGTAAAGTGAAACCATAAATTATCACTTCATCATAAAACCAGCTATAAATGGTGCATCATCTGGTGATCTTATTTAGCTACACGATATCATTTCCTATCTCCACTATGTAAATTCCTCAGCACTAACACTTACAATGTACTGCCAAATATCAACCAATAACATTACAATCCACAATAATAAAATAGTGTCATTAAAATTGTATAGCACAGTAATTTCATCTTGAAATAAAAGGGAGCAATTATAAATGACAGCATAATATACACTATCATACATAATACATTTAAGGCCCCCCATTCTGTCTACTCTGTCTTCAATATTTACAAGATCAATAAATACTCAGCTTACAAAACACTAATTGGCTACTTGTACCTATACATTTTTAAAAGGTAGTCGTAGTTGTGATATGTATCAATCAATATATAAGAAGAATATAACAGTAAATACCTTATATCCTGACTCCTGACGGAATGTAATCACAAGTCAACTAGGAAAAAATCAGGACAAGACAACGAACTCTGAATCACCTCACAACAGTATCGTACAATGTCAAATGAAAACGACGACGCAATCGACTATGTCAGCACAAAACATAGGTTCTGTCTATACAGCTATATGTACATGTGAGCATGTGACATGTATTTATGTATAGTATAAATAAATAAATATTTATTACAGTATGCAGTTAGTGTCAATCTGGTGAAATGATAGAGCCTCTCGAGTAAGTCTACTTACGGAGTTTATTTCGTACATGTTCTGTTCTACCAGCAACTCATCGGCTCTTATCTGTCTTTAGTTATGACGATAGTACATTGTATTCAATTCCTATATAGCGTGTATGTATCAGTAGAAATGTTTGAGTGACAGCTTTAAGCTTAAATAGAGCAAGGCCGAATGCATAAATACGAAGCGATAACAATTCCGTTCCCATCATACAAATCTACTCTACCTAAAAGTGAATCCAATGAGCTCGTGTGTGTTATGCCATTCGTGTGTGAAGACAAATCTCTACTGTATCAACTAACTTGAAATTGAACTACTAATGGAGTACTGAAGTTTAACTAGATTTTAATGACTCTTCCTTGAACGCATCCTGAGTTTCAACAACTATATCATGGACAGAAAAGCAATTCTGTTGCATATAATTCCAACTAACATCTATACCATGAACTTTGTACACGCACAGACACATGTATTTACGTATAAATAATACAAAAACAGAAGAAAACAGTTTCTTTCTCACTGCTATGCTGTGCTAATAGAAAATAAATAATATTTTCCTTTATATACATACAAATGAAGCAATGTCTATTTTCTCAATTGCCCTCGCCCTCACTTACGCAATGCATACGCTACGCATGAAAATACATACACGCTCTACGCTCAAAATGAGAAACTCATTATATTCGCTATCTATTTCTATTTCTTTAAACGCGTGTCAATGCTTTTCACTTAATTACTATTTCCAGTTACTTTTCAAATCCCCGAATGAATTATCACCTCAGTCAGTTTCAAGCGAAAAGTTTTCAAGAGTAAACTACCTTTGAATTGAATATATATATATAAGATGACTTACCGTTAATTAGCGGAGCAGGTGAAGAAGGTTATTGTGACTTGTGACGTGATTTAGGAAGTAAAAGTAAAATCCTAAAAGTATTTGTAGATTTATTGGTGAAACACCGTGGCTGGATATTGTATTAACAGTAATCGTGACGTGAGTCAAGTATAGTAGAAGAAATTGAGCTTGTATATGTATGTATTATGTATTTAAGTTGGTTGAACTATTACTGGATGAAGCTAGCTGTGGCAGTGATTCCGTTGCGACTTGAGTAAACTACACTGCACCAGAATTCCTGAGGTCGGCTCAATACATTAATATCGAAATTGAACTTTAGTATAGTAGTAGTTCGGTGTGCAGTGTAGTACAGTATTATTAGTTGTGGAACTCCTATAATATTATTTATTGAGATGATGAGAGTACTGTGAATGAACACATTCGGTTGTTGTGCTAATTTACTATGGCAGGATATGACAATAAAACTCTTGATAATTAATGTACTTCTCACGGAGAGTGAAATTGAATTCTAATTTAAAAACTCCTTCTTTCCATTAAAGCCACAGAGAGTCAAAAATTCAATTTCCTTCAGAATCACGGAAGATTTTCTGACTTTTGTTTCCACTAAAGACAAAGTTATCTCACCATATAAGTCGTTTCAGTAAAACAATTCTTTTAAGCAGAGAGAACGAGTGAGAAAAAAATCACACAACAAAATGCCCTGATGAATCTAACGTTTTTTCCCTCTTTCCAGACTGGCAGAGTGTTTAGTTGCGAGCAGTGGACTGGACGAACACTCTGCAAGTCTGCAAGTCCTTTTTTACTCGATTGACTGAATGGAATGATTTTTAGTTTAGTTCAGCGAATATAAATGGATCGATCCATCGATCTTTTCACTGTTCTTCCTTTCTCGTGTTTTTTGGTGCTTTGGCTGGATGGAACGAGAAGGAAGGATAAGCATAGAGTCCACAAAACTAAAAATGCACACACGCTATATGCAATATAATAAAAACTGTCTGTGTACACAGAGAGAAGAACACTTTATACAGATTTATATCCGTGTAGTATTAGTAGTCTGAGTTTATATCCCTAATAGTTCCTATATTATGGCAGTTTTAGGATGCTACACCCGAATGCGTTTCAGGAAACACACAAAACAGATATATACTTATCTAGTGTATTTATTCCTTTTTCGGACTAGGAATAGAAATGCGGAGACGGAGACAGAGACAGAGAGGGTCGGGCGTGCGTGTGCATCCAAATATACATACATTCATACATACATAATATCCCCGTGCACTTTGCTTGCTAACAATAGAGCATCCGACTAAAGGAACCTTCCCTTGTTCCGTCTTTCTGGATTCCTTTCCTTCCCTAATCCATTTTAACATAGGACACGTTTTTCCACCAACTATAATTCCTTATAGCATCACACAATAATCCAACTTACAATCCAATAGGACACTAAGGCACCTCTATAATATTATATAATAATACTGTCTCTAGTCTTACACGGCTCAAGACGTCAAGTTTATATGTATTCGCATGTAACCAACCACACGGGTAGCCGAATGCAATGCAACCATCCAGCCTTCTTCCTAAAACTCTTCATATAACAGAGAACCGAAAGAGTCTTGCTATCAAAAGTTCTACTCTGTGTACAGAACTAGACTGTTCGTATATATATGTAGTTTTAACGTGTGTAATGGATAACGTTACGCAGATGCCCCGACGCAGATCGATCCCGGTTGTTCTCTTTTCCTTACTATCAAACTATCCAACAACCTACAGCACGTACACTTACTTATATAATACACGTTACAAATTAAACGTCTATCCACGAAATCCTCACTTAGAAGCAGCCCTTAGTACGAAAACACATAGCAGCTTTAGAATGCTTTTCCACACTTGCATTTCCCTGTAGCACATAGGTATATGTTATTAAAGAGTAATAATGTAATATCCTTCCTCCGTCAAACTCCTCTAATGAGATTTTGCTTCTGAAAGTCAATTCACTTTTGGAATAATGTTAAGGCAGCTATTTAAAACACTTCTAACTTGGAAATCTTCATATCAAATTAATACAGTATACAGGAATCTGCTAAATTTCTCTAATAGTTCCTTATTACTTCTAATTCTCACTGAGGAATTATTTTGAACGATTTTCTGAACACTTGCCCAGGAGGCACAACAAAAAAGACTTTAATAGGAAAAAAGTTTATTGCCACCGACTGAGTGTGAGTATATACGGAGAGAGAACGAGAGAGAGAGAGACACACACACAGGGAGAAGATACCCACACAGTAGTACACTAAACAACACACTGTGTGAAATCCAATCACACAATCGCACACACAGACACAGAGTTTCAGTTGCTAAATAAAAAGACACTATCCTCGTATCTAGCTGACTTTAACTCTCAGTAGTAGTCGACTGCTGCAATGCAATATAAAAAATAGAGGAACAAACTGATAGAGAGTTAAATTCCAGTCCAGTAAGTTAAGTTATATTTAAAAGGTAGTGATGATGCACAGGCAGAAGAGATGGGACTCTTTGGCTTCTACCTTTGATTTGAACTGAAGTGTGCATACAAAGAGTATACATACGAAAAGCAAAGGATTGGGTAGAGTGTGTGGCGTGTGGTGTGTGTCTGTCGGAGGACAGCAGAAAAATGCGTATGGACTACCTAGTGAACAGAATTCAGATTCAAGTTAAGCAATACTCTAGACTGATGTGGATGGGATGGGAATAGCGGTTCAGCTGTGCTTTTGCTCGTGTCTACCACTCTCATCGTCAGTCTCAGTCACTCCAAAAACTTGCCTTGCCATCCCATGCCATGCCTCGAACTCCAACTAACTAATCTAAAATACTCCTCTCTCTCTCTTCTACAAACTCTCTCACAACAAAATCAAGCATTCATATTACTGCACACACATAGAGCGAGAGAGAGAGAACACAGCAGCACAACACACTCAACTCGTACTCAACTGATAGCGTTATGTTACATATTACAATGTATAAAACGAAACGAGTTAAGAGGAGAGTACCGTCGCGTCGTCGACAGAGCACAGCTATTATATTATACATACCCCATCCATAGTAGTCATTATTATTATATTCCTCTTCTTCTCTCTCAAACTACTTATACATACCTACTAGCTTAAGCTACCTATGTAAATACAAAGGTATAGAGAGCTACATTACATGATTACATCCCTCTTCTCTACTACTCACTTCCATACATATTTTAATAGGACCTAATACACATTTATTCATCTATCTATCATGTCTATATCCCATACCTACGTACATGTTACACACAAAGTCCTTCATAATACAAATACAACTGAAAAATCCTTTTTCCTTTACATTGCCTTGCCTTTTGCCTTGCGTTGCCTTCGCTTGGCTATTGCCCCCAACAAGGGAAGAGTAGAAAGAGACGAGTATAAGCAACACATAAAACTATTACATCAGTCTACACTAGCTACGGTGGTACACAGTAGACAACACGCTCTGCTGCTTAGCTATGTCTCTCTCTATATACATGCTTTATATACCTATCTTCTAATTTCATCCTTTATTTCTGACTATTTTCTCTCCTACATTATATGTTAACCCTAGTATATATATAGCAGTAGCATCTGCAGTCAAACACTTACTTTTAAACACAATACACTATTGGAGACTAGACCAGCCACTTTGCATTTCATATTCCTTTACACTCTTACCTACTATGCGTTGATACAATACATACACAGAATACAATATATCTTTTTGGATACCATTCACCTTAGGAAAACCAGAGATTTTCAAACAATTGCTACTTTTCTTTACTTTTCATGTGGTCACTGCGTTAATGGTATAAAGTGTCTCATCATATCTCACATCCTACAAATACTGTCAATTTTCACCGTACTGATACTTCCTTTTACATATTGGCAAACGATGTCTACTTTGTCAACTTTAACACTCAAATATTAAAACCACAACATTTAGACACAAGCAGCAGATGCATACAAAAATTCTAACTCCCAACTGCAGAATTTAAAAGGCTACACATTACACCATGTATGCATCTCTTTTGCTCTATTATTCGAACTATTCGTGAAAGAATGGTGTGATACACACTCTTCACACTTCACACACCTATTTAGTGTAATATAGAGTTACCTAAAATTATCTTCGCAAAGCTAACATCAACAAAAGTACAGATAACACTATAACACATTGTAGTTACCTACTTTCGAGAAAAAAGCTTAATCCATGATACTTATCCACACTACGTGCAGGAATAAAAATGTTCGATAAAACTCTGATTCCTGGCTGTGACTGCTTGGTATGCACTGCGTCTACTTGTATATGTACGCCTACATTACATCGACTATATCAACCAAAACTTCCTATAATGAACACCAGAAATCACATATGAGATGACTACCATACATACAATAAAACCATAGCCATAGTCTTTTCAATATCATCTGAAGCATCAACGTTGAAGTCGTAGAAGGTAAGAAGAGGTAAGTTGCATAAAACACAATGTTCCAAGTTAAAAAAATCTGGCCTGACTACTACAAACAAACACCAAACACCAATAAATAAATAACGTTTGCAATACTTGCAGGAAGGAATCTAACCAAAATCATAAAATCTATCGCTAACCATAAATGCAAGACAAGAATATTTTTTGTCTGTGTACCCACAAAAAAACATTTTATACTAAAAAATTAGAAAGCAACTGATTGTTTAGTTTCTTTAGAAAATTTCAAGAATTGCAACTTTATAAATTTATGATTACGAACGTCATTTGCCTTTTGTTGTATCACACACACGTAAATACATATAAAACTATCTGTTTTAAATGTGTCCACAAATACATAATACACCAAAAGGCAAAACGTAATAAAAAGAATAAGGATGAGAAAAGTTGAACTCTAAGAAATTCACATGACAAAAGCATCGGTCGAATGCATATAGATAGGTACGTATATCTTTAGCATAGAAGAATTCAGAAATAATAATAGCGTGGAGGTAGGTAGGTAGGTCTGTTCTGAATATACCTAGATAAACACAGAGAGAGTTGTAAGAAGTATAAGAAGGAGTATGAAATAGGAGAGGAACTCTGTGTGTACGTGCTATTGAATTTTATGAAGAATCCCTGAGGATGGATGCAGTCTCCATCCAAATGGTCCTCGTTCTCCGAGAAGGAATACAATAGTACAAGCCTCTGAACCAAAAACTCTACCCAGGCAGGCAGGGTGTACTGTGCATAATGCATAGAGAACTACATTGAATTTTATAAGAAAAGACTTGCCTCCGTGGCCATACCCCTTATGCTATGAATTACTTTTGTTGATATAATAATATTATATGTTAGCTAGAGTTACATAGTTACATAGATGATGGTATGACCAAGAGCAAGAGAGAGAGAGAGAGAGAGCATAATATACTACTATGGCACATGTTGTCGACGGGGAACTGAACTGAAGAGTGAACCACCTACGAGAGCGAGAGAACTTGTCTTGAAGAATACATACAAGTCGCAAGGGAAGATTTGGCTTCTCTATAGGCTGCTGAGTAAAGTAAGGAATCACGATATATTATAAGAATATAATATAGAGCTATATATTAGAAGAAGAAGGAGAGAGAGAGAGATGAGAATGGGAGAGAGGAACTACTAGGAGGAAACTCTTGGTGTGGTGGTGAAACTCTTAAATGTCTTTCTACTTACAGAGAACTACTCTACTCTACACATGAAAAACTCTAAAAGGTTCTTCTTATAGCTCGAGTAGAGAAAAGGAAGAATCCAAAGAGTAACTTTAATGGGAAAGGAAGGAAAGAGTGGCTTGGTTTTAGATTTTGCTTCATTGCTAAGCTCGGGATCTTTCAAACAGCTCTAGTCTCTTACGTTAGTTAGCTTAAGGCAGAAGTAGTCTTCGCATCCCTTTCCCTCTGTAAAGAATCCTTATGCTTACTGTAACACAGATCAAATATATATTTACAGCAATATAGAGATATACTGTTCACGGCAAGACGAGAACTCTTTTAAAACACAACACACTCACAGTGCACCGGAGAGAGAGAGAGAGAGAAGAGAATCCCTATTTTGCCCTTCTAGCATCTCTCTTTCCAGTTAGTTCCCTCTCCAGAGCAGTTGCTTTGCTATTGCTACTCCAGTTTCATGAACATATCTACATACAACACTAGGGAAATGTCTAATCACTATCAAAAGGAGAAAAGCTCAGCTTTCGCTTACAACTACCTCCAATAGCTACCTAATTTTTAGCTGCCACAGCCGCCAGCACAAATATTACATCTACAAACATAACATAGGTAGGCAAGGATAGAAATGCACCCGGGCCATAAAACTGAAAAAAACCTTTATACATAAGTACCTTGCTCCGCACTTACAAAAGGGAACAATCCTACAGTTATTATTACTTGAGAGACAAGAAAAATACAGGGGAACTCTATTCAGATTTCTTTTAGATCCTGTTCTAAGATCAATATAAGAAACACTACCTTCACTGAGTATAATAATAT
>JABASI010006637.1:0-10646 GCA_019776505.1 Tomocerus nigrus
TGGGGATAGGGCAATTTGGGAGGGGGGGGGGACAAAAATTTACTTAAAAAATATAATCCACAACGTAATTATAATATTGCCAGATGTGAGCTCCAAATAAAAAATAAATACCTATAAGTTAAGTTTGACTATGCATACCATATATCTGTATTGTAAAGGCCACTGGCCATATCAATTATACAGAATATTAATTCTATTATATTCTACTACGGTACCCCAAAGATATATGTGTTATAAAAATTTTGGTTTTAGTTTTACTGGTACTTTGGAACGCCAAAGGGGTACCGGTACCCCTGTAGCCTGGAACGCCATTGATTTGCTTTCTTTGGTTATGTTAGGTTACGTACGTTACGTTAAAAAATATTGTAACTATATAATAATATAACTTAACCTAACATAACATAACTACCAAGGAAAACCAATGGGGTACCGTGAGGAACCCCTTTTCCAGTCTGGACTCATAAAACCGTTTAGCCGTTAGTTACAGGGTGTGCCGTCACACTGCGTCACGCCGTGGCCTTCTGCCTATTTACGACCAATTCGGAAGTCCAAAAAAATGGGCAAAACAGAAAATTTGATTCAGCGACCAGAAGTTGTCACGGTCATTGAGCGCCCCAATTTGTGCTTCTTTGGCTGTCCGTCAGGACGTTCTCATCGGGTTCCTGTAACAACCGCGAAATCGGCTAGATACAAATAAATTTATAACTTTATTGATGGAGCTATTTTTTTTTCCAGCTGCGACCTACCACACATTGCAACTGAAAGTCATATCATAGTCCTGACAATGTCGCTCAAAATATTGCTTGAAAGTGATGTTACTGCCGCTAATACGTGTATATTCTGCAAAAAGAATACAGTAAATGAACTAAAATTTGGTCCCCTCTATTACCGAGACGGCATAACGACCCACTATTTTTGTCTGGTAAGTGAAAATATTTTATTGTATCAGTTTGAAATCATTAAATAATTTGGATTTTTGGTATCCAGCTGTTTTCCGCAGCCCTAAATCAGAGTGGAGATGATGACCAAGGTATCCTCGGGTTTCTGCCGGCAGATATTACTAAAGAAGTCCGAAGAAGCAATCGTCTCGTGAGTCTTCATACTTCTACTTGGTCAATTTGATGTACAATTAATACGCGTGGATTTATAACTAACTAATGTATACTTAACATTGTAACCGGTTTTCTTTGAAGAGATGTTATCACTGTGAAGAAGTGGGTGCCTCCATTGGCTGCTGTAACAAAAGATGCCGAAAAGCATTTCATTATCCGTGCGGTCTTAAACATGGAACAAATTACCAGTTTTTCGGAAATTATGAGTAATTAAAATTTTTATGATTTTTTGTTGTAGTTCTAGTTAAAATTAAAATTCGAATTTAGTTTGTTTTAATTGGTTTCTATGAAATTAAAAGTTAAATTCTATTTTTAGATCATATTGTGAAGACCACAAGAAGGTTCAAAAAATATCATTAAAGGTTGGCGACTGGATATGTCCAGTCTGTATGGGTGCTGTATCAGCCACTGAAAGTCCGATTCAGGCCAGTTGCTGCAAAGCTGCAGTTTTCCACAAAGATTGTATGCAGGTTCGTGTTATAATTACATGCATTCATATAACATTATGTATTTTCTGCTGATGCATTAGTAGAATTTTATTCTAATGATATAATTATTTGATTATGTACCCTCAATGTAATTATACAATGTTTTATAATTATGCATGCCCATAGAAAGTTGCTTTGAATGCTGGATATTTCTTCAAATGTCCTACCTGCAACGCCTCCAAGAACTTTACACAGGAAATGCGATCTTTGGGCATTTACGTGCCTCAACAGTAAATTATTTCAAGATACTTTTCGAAAATGTAAAGCATTTGATTTTACAAATTATTTAACACGAAAATTTCTGTAATAGGGATGCGTCTTGGGAACGAGAACCGAATGCGTACGAAGAGCTTTTGTACCAGTATTCTAAATGTGATGCGACGGAGTGTGAATGTGAGCAAGGAAGAGAACATGTGGATGAGAAAGGGTATGTATTGAGAATCCTGTCCAGATGATAATGCTTCTGTCTTGTTCATTAACTAAACAGCTTATTTTAACAATAGGAACTGGACTCTTGCTCGTTGTCGAATATGCGGAGCTGCTGGAATGCATAAAAAATGCGGCAGTCTGAGAAATATTGAACATTGGGCCTGTGATGTTTGTGTTGAAATCGAAAAGAAAGGTACTTACCAACGCCAATTTTAAAGCATGGAACGCAGATAAGGAAAAAATGTACGCGAATAAGCTAGAGTTAAGAAAGGTCAAATAGTTCTTTGCAAAGTACATTCTAAGGAATAATTTAGAGCTAATTTGCTGATATTTTTCTTTAAAACTTGTAATTATTTTCATTATTGCTTATCTGAATTTTGGAATCTTGAATCTAATTTTAAACTAGGTTTTCGATCACTAATTAAATGAAACGTTTAATCCGTAGTTGACAAATCAAATGCTCCAATTGTATGAAATAATATGGTTTAGATAGCAAAGCCGTTCACTCAAAAATAGCAATTCGGGTTTAAAATTTAAAATTCCACACTAATTTTGGAAAATTATCAACAAAATTTCGCGGCCAATCGATTATTACAGAAATTTTCATTTCAAAACTGGATAAATAATACGTAAACTTATAAAATAAGTAATTTCCTGGATTCTGATTCACTGAAAATTTGACATAAACGACTATAGGTGCCCCTATTTAAGTGCGCAATGTGACAATATTCGACCATCAATCATTAAAACATCTTTAAATATATAATTGATCTTTTAATCACTTTTATGTTTTGGGTTTATTTTGTTTCAGCGGATCTGGAGAAAACGCGCTTAAAGGAAGAAAATGCTCGCAAGCAAAAAGAGCTAGCGGATGCTTTAATTGAACAAGGGAACGACGAAGAGGAAGTTGAAGATAACTTTAGAATGTCCGATGTAAAAATAAGTGAAACTTGTTATCAATATTTCCCGTATGACAAACAAGACCTTGAAAAGTATGACACTAAAGATAGCATACCCGACTGGCGAAATCTTCAATTAACGGTCAATTTGACCAACTGGATTCAGTTTGTATCAGTTAAACCTGAAGTGTGCTGTTCAAAGCAGATTAAAAAGGGTAACATTTCTTTTTTATTTTTAAAGCATGAAACACCCAGGAAAATATGAAAATTAGGAAACTGTTGGTCATGTTGTCATGTATTATTGCATAATTTGCATATACCTTACATCTATGTAGAAATACAGATTTCTATGCAAATGTCGTCTTTCTAACTTGTTTACATGCCTTATCTTGGCATCAGTTAAAACTTTACTGATTTACTTGACTTACCCTTATATCCTTAATCCTATTTATTCACAGTTTAAGGATTACTCAGAGTTAGAAAACAAGGTCTATATGCTTGACAGAATATAATCTGTGACACAAGAAACTGTATACTAATAGGAATGGTGAGAACCAACAAACAGTTGGTACAGGTACATACAAACGTAAATTTCAAAGTAGCCTATCTGAGAAGACATATAAAGTAGTAAAAAGTACCAAAATCTGCAGTGGGCATGGAGCTGAGTTTTACAAATTTACTTGTGAAAAAGAAAAAATGTTTTTATAGTGCATCATTACCTGCACTCCAAATAACCCCTATATTTTTCTATTGCTGAATATCTTTTTGAAAGTTGCTATGCCGTAGGCCCTCGGAAATTATGTGTAAATTTTAAAACTTTTAACTAAATCGCTCTAAGTCTAGCGGCGCGATAAATCAAACCGATTGTTTTCGAAATTTCGACTCACAAATTGCCCTTCTTTATAACAAGACACTCTCTGTGCATAGTTCTTAATTATAAATCAAGTTGAGTCAACAGACTGTGCACCATAGATCATTTTCTCCTTTTATCCATATCGTATACAAACAAACTCAGCTGATTTATAAGCTAAAAAATGGTTAATGACATACTTGTATGACTTGGTAATTATCTAATCCTTTCGATCTCCACTTGTAACACTTTTTTTACTTCTAGATGATGACGATGATACGACGAAAGATAAGGGACAAAAGCAAAAAACGTTAACTGAAGACGAAACTGAAGACGAAGACGAAACTGAAGACGAAGACGAAGGGGACAAATGGATACAAGACATTGTTGAAGAGTGGAATAGACAGCACGAAGCAGCGATTAAGCTTGAAATAGCTAAAGAAACTAAAAACGTTTTGCAAGCAGCGAAAGAAATAGAAGCCAAATCGGATACGTCTCACACTGCGAACGAAATGGATACTTCCGACGCTGTGACCGAAACGAATCCGCCTGACACTGGGACCGAAATGGAAATGGATGTTTCTGATACTGTGACAGAAAAGGATGCCTCGAATGCTACGACAGAAAATGATTCTTCAGGGTCCATAACAGAGAAGGATTCCATTTCTGACAATGAAAGTTTGAGAGATTCCCTTACTGAGCCCAATTTTGTTGAACGTTAGTCTTATAGTACACTTTTTTTATTAAGTTACGAGGCTTCAATAAGCTGGTGCAATATTGATTTCAATATTTTTTCCAGTTGCCAGTTGTTTTTACTAGGCTTTTATTAAGCAAAAAAAGCGAAAAGGGAATGTAACAATGCCATTTCTTTTTGTAGATTGATATATGAAATCATCAAATATTATTTGATGATTTCATATTACTTACCATTAATGAATGAATTATTTCAGTGAAACTCTAAACATTAATACGCGTTTCAATAGTCGTTTCATAAGACGTTTCATTTGTTTTATTTTACAGCAAAGCCCAAGTGTTCTATTTTTCCTTTCGTCAGCAACTTCTTGAAATCCGGGATGTTTGTTAGAGATAAACGGAAGAAGGAAATGAGTCAATCAGGAGCCTCACCTCCGAAAAAACCTATGTTGTGTGATGAAGACTGTGTTAAGAACAAAATTGACGATGATGATGGAGGCTTGAAGGGTGAAGACTCCGTTAAAAGTGCTGTTGGTACTGACTCTGATAAGGTGAGCTGTTGTTCCTTAATGACATTTAAACTTCGGATTTTGCGCTGGGTCTGTTTTTCTGAATGTTGTAAATATTGTTTACATGTGCAGTTGAATGTGCCAAACAATCCCACAAGCGCAGAAAAGCAGGTAGTTGTGTGGAAAAAGAATGGTCTACAGCATGCATCTCCGAAAACTCTTGAGTTCTCTAAAGAACTGAAGGACTTGTTCAATGAAAGCCCATCACCCAAGTCCCTTGTATTTTCTTGTTTATCATCCCACATAGATGGTTTATCTAGCAAGTACCGTATTCTAACGTCTAATGCTTTTCAGAATGTTGCGGGTAGTCGGTCTCATAAAGATTTTCTCGATATTGCTGATCTGACACTCCCCTCTTCTAGACAGCCGACTCCAGAGCCAGAGGAACCCGCTGTACTTCCGCCCTTAAATTCACTCGCTTTGGCGGTCTTGTCACCCAAAATTTCAGCGGTGCCCTGCCAAAGTAAAGACATGGAAGAAGACGGAACAGGAACAGCGCCTCCAAATGTAAAAAACTTCTTAAGACCACTTTTACTTTCTGGTAATGGTGCAGGTATTGAAGAGATTGAAGACTTGAGGAAATGCGAAGTCAATTCTTAGATATTTTACTGATTCTAAGGGCTTAGTTACTATAATTTATATTTTATACAACTGTTAATTTTAAATTAAATCTGCTTTCAAAAGGAATCGAAATAGAAGAGAATCCAGCTTAGATCGAAAGACTTTTGTACCATAGCGTCCACAAATGTTAAGAACGTGTCGGGTTTAGATTGTTAAAGATAGACGCAGGTCTTGGAGCTTCAAGCAACATTATGGTACCAACCTAGAAAAATATTTTTTGATGTTTTTACTAGTTTTTAGCAACACAAGATTTTTTCAACTTAACGGTTTCAAATGTATTTCAACTGTCAATTTTAACCCTAACTGCTAAACACCTCCAGGGGAATGAATTGTAATTTACAGTCAGTTCCAATAAGCTAAGTAACTAATATTAGTTGTATGTTTTATTGTTGATATTTTAAGAAATTTTCTAATTTTAAAAGTTTAGTTTTTGAAAACTATTTTTATTATATGACTTGACACTACATATATATGAACCATGTATATGCTTAACTAAAGATGAATATTAATGTTGCTCAGACTTAAACTAAAGTGGGCTTTGATAATCTATTGATATACAATAATTAGGTGTATATTAATGTGACGGGATATATGCTATATAGGTACCTAAACATTTAATAACGATGTTAAATTAAATGTTAGCCTGATAAGTTGTGGACCAGTGTATACGATCTGAATACAATAGTGGAAAGTTTTTAAAGCAATTAAATGTTTGTTACTGTTAACAGTGGAATATTGGGTTATACGATCTGAATACAATAGTGGAAAGTTTTTAAAGCAATTAAATGTTTGTTAATGTTAACAGTGGAATATTGGGTTAACTATTTTTGTCCGTAGCATGCATATAGTTAAATCTAATCCGTTATTGTACAGTTTGTATTGAAACTCGGGATGGTTTAAAACGCCCCATTACCTACTCAAGCACGAAGGCCATTCCATGCTTTAAAAAGGATCATTACATCCTTGAATATTAGCTAATCAAATTCATGCTGGCAGATTTCAATGAATTGAATTCAGAACAAATTACCACAACTATAGATTAGAGACTACTAACACATTCAAAAATAATTTAATTTGAGACCATTGCTTTAAGGAGAAATTCTAAACTATGGCTTGGTACATGTTACTTAATTGTAATACTTTCTTTTCGGATTCTCTGCACTGAAATCTCGAAAAAATTACTATTCTTTGGCTAATATTCTATGAGTATTATCGTTTGCACGGAACGACCTTCGTCTTTTAAGACACACCGTCTTGTTTCAAATACCTCCGAGTTTAAATGCAATTAGCGGCAATAAATTCACCACTGTACATTCCGAATTTTCACTTTTCAGCCTTCATTAAAAAGTTTGGCAAACAAAAAATTATTAAACGGGTATCCACCATAAAGTATTCATTCAGAAAATATTCAGATCATACATAGTCATCCAAAAAATAGCTATTTTCCTGTTTCATAACGTTAAAAGAACTACAAAAAAATCCAAATATATCATTTATTCCATATAACTGTTTTCGTAGACAAGCATAACTCGTGTAATTTTCCAACAAGAAGTAATATTTCTTTCATGGACAAAGGGAATGTGATTTAAGGTCTACTGATATGCGAGATCGGTTCGAGACTTGAGTAGCTTTATTACATCTGCAGCACAAAGGGAAAGGTCCAGCTCTGCTAACGCTGTCGCGTGTGTGTCAAAACTGACACCTGAATCAGAAAGAGTGTCACGCAGTAACATCGCTTCGCCGATTGGTAAGTTCCACACTTTGATAGTACATCCCATGTTTCTGAAGAATATTGAGGGGTCTATAGGTGAGCCCAACAGCATAGTAAATATGGCATCGAAGTCATTAGTTATCTGTTTGATTGCATCTGATGAAAACCGCTTGTTTCTTACTAACTCTTCCATGATCATCTATGAATTTAAAAGTTGCCATAATTAATTGCTTAAATGGTAACTGCAAATATTTAAAAGTTGGCGTACCTCATCAAATTCGATGAGAACCCGTTTCAGCCATTTCTCAGCCAAAGCGCTGTCCATTCCACCGTAAACAGCCGTTTTCACTTTTTGTAGCATGGGTATAACTGACATGAGTTCAGGACTCAATGAGCCATTTTGGCCTTGATACATATGCCACTTTACCCTTGCATAGCCACTTCTGATTTCTTCCCGCAAGTCAATCATTATAGCACGAGCCCATTTTTTCAATATTTCTTCTCCTAGACATTCGTAAAGTTCATAAACTTCGGAGAAAAGTCCTTGGTTCGGAGAGCCTATACTAGCACCACTCTCATCTGGATCCCCATTCTCATTCATAAAACCTGAATTAAAAAGAACATTAATATGCAATTTACTCGGGCAATTAATTATATAACAAATATTTCAGATGAAGACACACTTTCAATATCGTTCAGTCCAAGTTTCGCCATTTTTAACTGAGTAGTCTTCACATTATCAATGAAAAGTGACAAAGACGTAAAAAACTGAAAAGTAAAATAAGAATTACATAATTGCATTTTGTGTGTAGGGCACAAAATTACCAACACAAAATTTTAAAAAAAAAGTCTTACTGGAAGTTCTTCCCAATTTTCAATAGTGCACTGAACATAGGCAATAGTGTCAGCTACAGTATAATCAATTCTTTCCTCTAAAGGTGTTTGATTCGATGAACTACTCAAGGTCTGCCAAATTTGAAGGCATCGTATTCGGAAGTGATCCAATAATTCAATCAACAATTTTAAAAACTGAATCTTTTGTCCCGGTTGCTCCAGATGGGCAAATCTGTTTATCACAAAACGGCAAATAGCAGTGAACAAGTCTAAAATTTCAGCTGGTCCAGGGATCACAGATCTGTTCCAAGCCGAAGGAGATTTGAATATCTCATCCAACTTTTCCATACAAGCTACAGAAAAATACGAAAGTGAAAGCAAAGATTTGAATAAATGATAAATTTGAAAGTCACATAAGTAATACGTACTATGTATTAAATGATATATCTCTTGTATATTAATCATGTACATAATAATGCATTGATGCCTTCAAAGCTTACCCATTTTTTCAATAGCTAGCCATTGTTTGAGAACTTTTGGTTGAGAAAACAACGTGCTCACTATAGGTGGAATATGGACGTCTTTATCGGCGATATCGTTACCTAAAAATTCTACAATTTCGTTTTCAAATGATATGGATTCTTCTAGAATTTTAGAAAATATCAAATCATCAACACCAGCTTTGAGCTGGGAGTCCGCTTTCAAAACGATCATTTCTGATAAAGAACGAACGAAATCAACAACACTGGATAATTTAATCTCGTCCACTGATAATGGTTCAAGGTGAGTTCTAATGAAAGGAACTAAGTCACGGAGCCAGGTCTTCACTTGTGCAAAGTACCACTCTGGTCGTGATCCATCCCCAGTGGCTTTGGGACCGAAGAAATGAAATCCAAACCTTTTCTTTAAAGGAGCTACCATTATCTAATTCAACAGGTAATTACGACTCATTAATTCAAATTTAACAATAAAAACCAATATAATAGATGATATGTTTACCTGGACGGGAATTACGCCTTCGGTGAAATCCCTTACTATCGTAGGTTTCTGTAGTTTGGTTTTTTCCTGCTCAGAAGTCAGACTTGAGCTACTTAATCTGATGAGGTTACGAATTGTGCGATGAAACTTTTCATGAGTTTCCAATGTTGGCGTAGCTGTTTTTGTTCCTAGAGGCCAGCCAAAAGCAATCAACAACTCCTCGAAATCCCTATTAAACATTTTACATAAATTTTAACATTTATACATGCTTTGAAAAATATTACCAATATATAAAGGAAATTATGCTCTGTCACTTGAACATTTCAAAATTCTAAATTGCTATTATTAATCTTACTTGGTAAGTTTAACTCTAAGCTGAACTTCCCAATGTGAGACAGTGGACAAATAATACGTTTTCAAATTTCCACATTCTGAGTTGAGTAGAGGAATCTTCATTAGAGTCTGTAAGTTGCAGAAAAGGTCAATAGCTTCCGAATCTAGGCCTAAAATATCAAAAGCAGAATTTATTACAAATGATAGAGTTGCAGCAACATAGTTCGTCTTAGTCTTGACTCTTAGAGCAAAATTCTGAATAGAAAACCTGTTTCCAAATTGGCTTCCATCTGCTCTGATGTGGTCCTGATGAAATCACACACTTTCAAATACGCAGACGCTTTCTCCAACTGGGAAATTTGGCTAATGTTTTCATAAAATTGGACATTTTCCATTCGGGAAGGCAATTTTTCTTTTTTGTACTTATTAATTTTGTTTTTTAAAGCGTTGAACTGTACAACTAACGCCTCAACATTGTCTTTACAGATGGAAATTCTTTCCCGAATACCAGCTTGAGTTACATCTTGGAGTTCCCGTTTCTGTTTAATATATGCAACATCCTTTAGTAAATCTTTAAAACATTAAAAAGGCAAATGATGTTCTAAATTTTTACCTGTACTATGAGCTGCTCTTTTCGGCTACACTGTTGGGCAAGCACTTGCGAAAGATATAAACTGTCCAGTGTTCCATCCTCTGCATGCTTGTCAATATTTTGCCATAAAACTTTCGCCGCAGTTGACCGGGTTTTTATAGAATCAGACATTCCGTTGACACATACAATTGTAGTCCGTCATTCGTAAAATAAAAATAAGACCTAAGTAATTTACACATTTTTCTGAATGTCAATATCCCGTCAAAATTATAATGACTTACTAATGAATAAAAGAGGCAATAAATGATAAAATTCAATATTGAATATGAATGTGTCAAAATGTACTTTATATATCTAATCTAAGCTACTTATAGAATTATTTGGTTGAAGTAAGGCAAAGGTCGCATATTTTGAACTCCCGCCGTCATTATACACAGGGCCGTATGAAACTGGCTTTCGAGGAACCTAACCTAATAAAATGAAAAGCATAGGTAGGTATTCGTGCGACCTCTGCCTTACTCCAACCAAAAATAGCAA
>JABASI010006638.1:0-10645 GCA_019776505.1 Tomocerus nigrus
ATGGAAATGGAATAGTCAGAAGTGGTTAAATGTTTGTTTAGCTCCATGGTAATTACCCCCAGTGGCTAAATCATTCTATATCGTATACCTTAGCCTTAATTATTTAATTACTTACTTGTCTATATCACTTGGAGTGATTCCACAGATCTGATTAGGATTGATGGGAATTAATTGTCGTATCCGTTCGTCCTCGTAGATCCGCTCTCTTTCCACCTCAACTCCCGACGAAGTGGCTGAGCGGCCGTAAGGCTGACCTCGCCCTTTCAAACGCACCTCCTTCAAAACAAACACAAAAATGTTCATACAATTTAACGTCACGTCACTATAATTCCCATAGATCAAAATATTTTAAATAAACGCCAACTCCCTAATAAGTTTTGGATCTGATGAGTTAAAGAGGGACTAACGGTCTGGCGATGTTGCTGCATGAAGTGCTCCTCCCTGGCAGTTTGCAATTGAATGGCCATCCGTTGCAAGGCTGCGAAATGATTCTTCCGCATCTGGATCCGCTTAGCCAAGTACTACCCCCCAAAAATACATTCATTCATTTAGGCACTCATCATAAAAATTTGCATCATTTCATAAACACCTGGGATTTTCAATTCAACTAAAAATAACCTAAGCAAAAAAATTGTCTCCAACTGAAAAATTCAAAACGTTTCCCACTTTTTGTTATTTTCATGAAGTTCTTTGGGGAATGAGGGGAATAAATAATTTTTCTTACTCCGACAGTTGCATACTCCAGCAAGGCAGCTTGTAATTTGAAGATGGATGAATTAATTAGGAATTAATTCTTAATTAATGAGGACGGAGGGAGATCAGTGAAAAGAAATTAGAAATTACCAAAGACCATGACGAAGCAGGTGCCGAGGTAGACATCGATGGACTTGACGTACGAGATTTTCGGCAGCGCTTTGTTCGTTGAAGACATCAGCGTCGTCATCGTTAATACCTGCGCCATAAAACAGACAACGCCTGTTAATTATTTTCATTGGCGCAGTGGTTCCAGAAATATTAAAACTTGATTTACATTATTCAGTCTTCGACACCTTTCTACGACACTCACTGGGATAACGAAATTTTAATTAGCATAAATTCACTCAGATAAAATTCCGAATTATATTTCACCAGTTTTAGAACGACTTGGGTCTTTAAAAATTGTCACTACATAGCAATTTAATTTATGACTCAATAAATCTCAACATTAAATTAGAAAACCCATGAGGAGCTCGGAGTTCAAGTTTTAACATTCGAATCCAAGGTTAAAGGTTAAGTTGGGTGGGACTGGGAGTAGTTACGGTAGTGATTCCGAGATAGACGCGAGCAGGAGCGGCATTCCGATTGAGCCAGAAGGATACCCAGGATATGACCACAATGAGACCTGCAACAATTAACAGCCCATTTATTATTAGCCGAATATTATTAAAGTCGTCACTGACACATTGCCAGAAAGAGGAGCTTAAGAAAGAGGACTGACTTGAAGGGATGTAGATTTGGATTAGGTAGTAGCCCATGCTCCTCACGAATTGAATCTCACATGCCAGACGAGAGTAATTCCCTGCATCAAGTTCAAAACATTTCTCATTACTTTTCTTCATTATGCACAATTGCCTTCATTAACCGACTCCCACCAGCACATCTCTCTTTAAGTCTAACTGACAAATCAAACTTTCACTTTGGTGAAAGTCGCTAGTCGTGTGCTACAATGAACCTCAGTTATAACATTATAATCAAGGAAAGAAATGGCAAGTTTCCAGTGCCGCTCACTGTAGATATACATAATAAATACACGGTGGGTGATTCACCGTCGATGAACCTCGAAACACTACGGGGCAACATGCTGTCTCATGAAAACTTTTGTGACAGACCGTTTCTTCCGTGGAACATGGATCATGGAACATCGGACACCTAAGAAGCTACTAAATTCCTGCAGTGTTACGTTATAGCTAAGGTTAGTTCTTGCTAGTTCACCCTGTAGATGAACAAAGGAAAGTAAAGCTGACTTGCCTGTGCTGAGGGAAATCTCGTTGGCCGTCTGTTTGTAGCCCAGCACTTTGAACTGTGGTAACGACACTGTAAAATGTTAAATTCTTTCACTCACTCTCTTTAAACTTTCGAAGAACGGGATAAAATTACTGAAAAAATGTCTAAGATTCAAAAATGGGAGGAACAGACCTTCATTTGATACGCCAACGGATTTTGCCCCAGCAGCCCATTTGTACCGAATGTCACTCATCGTGTAGCCAACTAAGAAAAAAGAAAGCAATGTTAACCCTTGGACAGACGCTATCTATTTTGCAGCGCCATTCAATGAAATGAATGTAATAAATCAAGGTGTTTCTAGAACGATGATTTTGTTGATCTGTGAAACACAGGTGACGAAAAACGAGTGTTTGCCGACTGTAAAATTTCCATCACCTGTCTTTCACAAAAATGTCAGGGTCCTCGAAACGGTGAAGGTTTAAGTGTTAACAAGAACAACAAACACGGATTAAGTATAAGTAAAAAAGAGTGCTTACAACTTTCGATCTCAATATTGCACATTTGACTGTCCATAGGAAAATGGCGTAGGTCCATGGGACACGAAGCTGTCACCGTCAACCTGTAAATAAAGAAAGATAAATGGCGGGATAATGAAGATGGACTTTTATTAGTGAGAGGCGAGGGATTGTTTATTTATTGTGGCGTTGCGTTGAGGGAATAAGAAGTGACAGGGGATTGACCTGATGGAGCGGAGAATGTCGCCGCCTTGGGTAATTCGAAGAAATTCGTTGGATGTGGTCGCGTGGTGAAAGTAGGAAGTTTTTTCATTGACGAAGAAAGTGTCGGGTACCCACATGCTCTTCAGGAAGTCGGAGCCGACACTCAAAGTGTCCACTCCCTTCGGACCGTGGAACTGAAGTCGCGGGTCTTTCCACATTTGACGAAAGTAAAAGTCCACGGTGAAATCCTACAAAAGCAACACGAAAGCAAAACACAAAAAAGACGTCACTCTTCATTTGCATATCTCTCCTCCTTACGCCGTCACGCCCACTCAAAATCTCTTTGTCATTTATTTGTCAGTCGTATTTAGTCTTCATTTTTCTTCACTGCCATCCATCATACGACTATACAAAAGTCAACAATATTGAAAAATGTGATCAAGCCCTCAATGTGTGTCCACTGTTTGTTTGGGCTCTTTGCAGTACCTGTGGCGAAACGTCGGGTTTTATCCAAAGCCAAAGTCAAAGTAAATAGTAAATAATACTCTTCCAAAGTAGGCAACTGTATTACCCAGACTATTTCGAGGATTCCCTTACAAAAACCGAAAGTTTCGACACATGCACTACAAAACTCCCAAAAAGTCATGGAAGCACATTGCAGCCTAAGTTCTTTTTCCAGAAATTTTTGACGTTTTCGACCACAAGTTGAACCAAAATGGCTTGGCTGTTCATGTACGGAGTTAATTAAATTGAATGAATTCTAAAGGCGCTTCCATAATCCGCCAAATTTGAATCGTTCAGTTTGAGTTTTGTGTAAGTAAACATTATAACTTTTGATTATGATTACTCTCACGCTAAATAATTTTTATCTGAATACCATGCAGTGTAGTTGAAGGCCGCAAATTATAACACTTTGTTCTATATTTGTATCGGTTATGATAATTGCGTCCCTCGTGCAATTTATGTCGCACGTCTTTAAAACATCGGTGCTAGGTTTAAGCCTGTTCCAGTTGCAGATGCTGCTGATTGAAGATGAGAGAGAAAGGAGACAATGGAGGGTGGTAGTTTTATAATTTTGTGACGGGTGTCGTTGGGTTGGGTGTTGGGTGGGGAGTGGCTGGGAGAGAAAGGAGAAAGTAATTTGGAAAACAGCTGGCCATTAAGTAAAGGCGTTTGTAGGGCATTCGGGCATTTTGCATTGATTATTTAAAAGTATTTGCGGAGAGGGAGGCAAAAGGAAGGAGAATTCGTTGGTTAGGAAATTGGAATTCTCTGTTGTGCTGATTGGGACACTAAAATACATAAAACTCTTCAGACGCCACTACGTCTGCACTACTTTCACAATAATAATATTGGCCTATATTTAATTATTCCACTCTACGGACTTTCCCGTCTCATTCAATCTTCTCCTTTTCCCTATGCAAAAGAATGAAAATATTATTTAGCAGCCTTCCAGTCCAATTCACATTTTTTACCCTTCTCGTATTTAGACAAAGGAGAGTGAAAGTGAGAAGAAAGTTACATGTCGTGAAAGAAACATGGAAAAAATGCTAAAAAACCAATGGCAGTTTTATTGTAGTGCTACACGCGTTAATTTTGTTCCGTCTTGAGCCAAGGTATCCGTACGTTGTCGTATGGTTTTGTGTTAGAAGGTAAGCCCGTCCCCGGAGTTTGGAAATTAAAATTACACTTTTTTCAGTAATGAGTGAAATTTGAATTTCCAAATTCCCGGAGGGGTTTACCTTCTCCCACTTGTCAATGGTTATAGTCCACGAGCCTTGGTGTTGAGACGACAGGGAAATATTGTAGATAGGGAACGACAGCGAGTGTTGAGTTTGAGTGAGTCAGTTGTCATTTGAATGAGTAATAATAATAATACTTACCATTTGTACCTAAAACAAAAAAGAGCGGGTATTACTATGCAGGAATTGAGAGTGAGAGTATGAATTGAGTTGAATGCAGAATATTCGAATAGAAGATAACAAGAAAAAATATTTCGCCTACTTCAGAGAGAGAGGAAATGCTGAGCACGAACATTGTGATGCCCACTTCCACTGCATCGCCTGCACACAAAACAATCCCATCATCAATATTTACTCACTCCAACCGACAACTACAACCAAATTCAATTAAAACTTTCTTCTGCTTCTACTCAATCTCCAACTAAACATTAGTCCTCACTCACTCTCTTCCTATCATTCCTCCAACTCAGGGCCGGAGGATGCCCACTCTGCCATTTTAAGTCTCACATTCGCCCCACGAAACATCCCTCGCCAAGTTTTTTTTAATTAAATATTATCCAAAAATAGTTTTTTAAATCTTTTCAAAATCAAAGCATAAAGGCGTCGTCATTCATAAGTAAAAAGGCTGCATCTGGAGTCTTATTTCTCTTCTTCATAAAGCTCAACCTTCCTCATAAATTCAAGAAAATGAGATTTTTTTGGGTAATAATATCCAAAAACATCGAACGGAGTGATTTTAGAGCATTTTGGTGTACATTTCACTTGTTTTTGGTTAAAATTCCAAAATATTTCGCACGGCTCTGTTTTAAATCTAAATATCTGTAATAATAAGGGACAGTTTTTCACAGATTGAAAAATCATCATCTTCCTATAAACGCCTTGGGTCTGCTTCTATTTTGTGCCCCCAATGTGTGACTATGTGGGTGCGTATGTTTGGCCAGTGCAGGGACCGGCCCTGAGGACTGCTGCTAATGCACACATGACTTGACTTCACATCTCGCTCACCGCATGCACATCATCGTCATCTGCGACGATGGCATTCCTTGGATTCATGTTCAGCCATGCATTCCTTTTCTATTCGTCGTGAGACTAATAAGAAAACTAATAAGCGACAACTGAAAAAATGTTAAAAGTTAAATGCAGGTGGAGAGAGAAAGAGAGAGGGGGGAATATTTGATTGGATTGGGGGAAGGTGTGATGCTTTGCATTTGTATAGCTGAAAGTTACCTCCGTAATTGGGTCGAACTCGTTTGTCGTAGTTGTCACGAAAAGAGTCGAGTATTGTCGAAATGTTTTTGCTGAGAGCCTTCAGGTCATCCGCGCTCGTTCCGTCCAGAGTCCTAAAATTCAATCACAGAATTCAATTCACTTTCATTAGAACCATTCCACACGCTCCAAATTCCTCCACATCCTCCGACCACTCATCCAATCTCACTTTCCAATCACTTTCCCTCCCCCTCCCCCCACCACTCACCACGAATGCACTAATCCAACATTTCTCCCATTGCCACAAATGAAAACCAAACTTGTGCTTACAAATAAAGCAAACATATTTCGAAAATGATGTTCTTTTTCAATCCACGCACATCGCGACTCGCAAAGTAAATCAAAACTTTCAGGCCCGGAAAAGGCTCCATTTAAACTTTCTCCCTAAATGAGTTGTTGCTAAAAATATGAAAAAACTTGCTGTCCATGTAATCCTTGCGTCGACCCAAGTTTCGTAATTATTTTAATGCAATCTTAATGCCTTCTCTAGAGAAAGTTTAATGGAGAGCAGCAGTGGATGAGTCACCTGCACCGAGAAACATGTTTCATGTGGAGGGAAAGTGAGAGAAAGCATTTCCATATTTGTGGCGTGCAAAAAGACATCATCAAAGTCCCATCATGCTACTGTGACTCACGCCAAATAAAAAGTTTCTTCACCCGCCACCACCACACAATTCCAAACGAAATGAATCCAACATAAATAATTATCTTGCATAAATATTTGGAAAATTCCCGAAAATCTGTTACTAAAAGTACAAGAAATATAGATACCCGGGATAAGGGTCTCCAATAAATCAGGGTAATTTAATTAATAAGTCATTTTTAATATTTACCAAATTATGGAAGACAAAGGGAGCCGAATCCCTACATTAAGGAATCCGATTTCATAGATTTTTTCCTTTGGGAATGATTTTATAAATATTAAATAAAGATAATAATTAAACGTCATAGAATAAATAATTCAATGTTTAATGATGAAGATAATTCGGGGGATATTTGTTGCGTAAAATTTGAAATGGTAAGTTGGGAATTGTTTGGAGTGAATTTCGTAGTGAATAAATCAAAATGATTAATTTAAGGAGGTAATTCTTAGCTCAGTGCTAAATATTTGATTTTGAGAGCGTCTCCGGTGGCTGTCTAATCTATGTCGTAGTGAATAAATCAAAATGATTAATTTAAGGAGGTAATTCTTAGCTCAGTGCTAAATATTTGATTTTGAGAGCGTCTCCGGTGGCTGTCTAATCTAAAGAGAGTGTTTCTGTTTCGTGTTGCGTGTCCGTGAACCGTCCATGTTTTACGGAGGCAATTAATATTCCATCTGGAATTATCTGTGCAGAAGCGTAAATCGGAACTTGATAGTCATAGGAGATAAGAAAAGTAAGAAGAGAATGGAAAGAAGGAAGTTGAGGATGAAAATAATAGGGCAATAATTATTATGATGGTGCTTGACGTAGTGCATCCCCTGCACTGAGCCATGACGTGAGATTTTATACGAGGGCAATAATATTTATTCTCGAGTTGTTGGTCGTTGGGCTACGAGGGAGGGGAAAAGAAGATAAAAAAGATTGATGGAAATATTATGGAGCATTAGAAAGAGGCGGATAGTCGGATGATTGTAGAGCAGGGCCGTGATTTAATATATTTATGACTTTACGAGAATTCCGTTGGCATCTTGGAGGATCCAATTGGAAGGCTGAATAATTAACTAGAGCAGTGCAGATGCCTCCGATACTCACACCGTCACGGAATTAGAGCAGAGGATTGCAGAGTGAAAGCGGAGAAAGGAGCTAAATATCCAGTTACCTGCTACCCGCTACCTGCCTCCGCCAGTTAGTAGACACTGTCCCGACTGAAATTATATTTTATGTTGCCATCGACTATCGGAAATCGGATCGAATGCATGGAAATGGACGATTATTCCTCACTATCTCTCGCTCACTCCGCCCCTTTCTACTCAAATAACGCCGTGCGTGCACTGACCGTGTCAGCCTCAATCTCACTCACTCAACTATTTTCTACACTCACCCATGTATGCTAATCCCAATTTCTCCCGCTTTTACAATCCTTAATCCTTACAGGGTAACTCAATACTCGTCCCCTTCTTCTTCCCTTAAGTAAGCTTATGTAACACTTCAAAAGATTCAAAGCTGTCATGCATGGTTGGTGAAAGGTGGGGGAAAGTTTAACATAATGGCACTCTGCTAAAATCCACTCGGATTTCGGGTAATTCTATTATTATCATAATTCAAATATTCTCAAAATCTCTTTTATCCTGTATTAATATTTTATTAGCCCTTTTCATAAGAGTGAGTCGTGTCTCGCAAGTCGTAGCAAAAAAGGCGCGCGTCTTTTCACTGGCTAATCAATTTGTAAGCCGTCACGAAAATGAACTTTTGAATGATAATTAATTATATAGACGTCATCTTAACAAAAGTTCGTTGAAAAACAATAATGAGGGTATTCAGTGTCATAGATGACATGTGCACAAATGACATTGATTGCTAAAATATTAAAATGCGTCGTAAAAGTTGGTGCTGCTGAAAATTGAGATTTCTGACTTGAAAATAGGTTCGGGGCGGCTCGGGGTGTTTTGTAAATATTTGCACAGAGAGAGGTGTGATGTGTTTGCATTTGAGGTGAGTGTGGGAGAGTCTAAGAAGGAGGAAAGGATAATAATGTGGGGAATTTGTATGTGCGGAAAGTGGAGTGTTGGTGGATTGTGAGTCGGTGGTGGCGTGCAAGATTTCTTTTAATAATCATAAATATTTAGTCTGTGTTGAGGTCAGGAGGTGCGGGGTTCGGCGTGGAGCAGCCACTCACTCTCGCCACTTCTCCTCGTTGGCCTATCTAGCGACTGAATAGGGAAATAATGTCAGAGTATGAATAGTCAAATGTGCACCTAATGTCGACTCCTTTTTTATCAAGCAGTTGTGCAGTGCATGAGTGCACACACAAAGGAAATGACTCCCATCAACATCAACTAAACTCCCAACAACTTATAATCTGCAATAATGCAATACGGGCCAACCTATTCTCCCGAATTTCTCCCGAGCTCTACGCTCTCCCGCTTCCGAGCCTTGCTCCACATTCACTCACTCACCACTCACTTTCCCTACCACTGACGACCGACAAAATACTATAGACATCCACTAATCTCAGACCTTACCGTGAGATTCAAGGGTCAAAAGGGCGCAAAGCATTTGAATGCAAAAGAGCATCTTCCTATCCTTCCCAGCCAAAACAGCAAAAAATTTATTTTGCGTCTTATTCCTCAAAAATTAAAGTTTTTGATTAAAATTTAGAGCCGAAATTTGGAAAAACTTTAAACCACAAAAATTTTCATCTATTCAGCAAAAAAACCTTTTTCTCTAAATCCCTTTGGAATTTGACCATTTTTTATGCCACAAAGTGGTTTTGCTGGGTTGACGGTCGCGGGACTCATGCGCAAAGAAATAGTGGATGTCTATGCGTTCTGTTTTGAATGTGTGGCTCCGTTGAGGTGCACATTCGAATTCTAATCCAATTCTTCCATGCAGACTCATGTCAAGTCGAGAAGTGATTTTTGATGCCAAGGAGAGAGAGAGGGTCTTTCCATTTTCCATAAGCCCCAGCATTGTGATGTGGCTGGAGTGAACCCAGAAATGGCAGCATTAATAAATTATCCATTCCAAGTAATGCCATGCCGGAGGTCGACTCTTGTCAACCATCCCATTAAATTCATAGCTCACTCTCTCCGAATAAATAAACATAACCAATAACAATCCCTCGATAAGCCATTCTCAACACAACGCGACGACCAACAACGAGCGAGCCAGTCTTGTGACATCTCCTAAAAATTCTCCCATATCCCGAATATTACTTCCGATATTATTATGATCCCTGATGGCGCCAAGGCCACTTGCTTTTCTTCTCTCCTCCTCGCCTCTCGCCTGCTGCAATATTATTATTATTTCATACTCAATTCTCCATAATATTTTCATATCTTATGTAATAGGCCAAAAGGCAATGCAAAATGCAGTGGACTGGCTCTGCTCCCGGCTGCTGCAGCAGCCGCCGTTCAAATGTCCGATGAAACTATCTCATCCTAATCGTTTTCTATTAAAATTATATTAATGCTAGACATTTTCAGTGTTCCCTTTCACATTTTAAGGTTAAAGACGTCGTTAGTGGCAAATGTTTTTATTTGAAAAGAATTCTAACCTTAAAAACCCCCATTGGCATTGCAGTTATTGAAAATTGCCCTCAATTTCATACAGAACGTTATTTTCTCCTTTAACAAGAATGCTATTTGCCAGCAATTGCTCTTCGATGATATTTAAAACACGTTAGCACGTTAGAAATTCATTTGGAGGGGATTAACTTTTTTCACCCTAAAAATAGCCGTAACTGGCCCGGAGCGCAAACTGTTTGCGATTTACAGTCAAAATTGAATGAAATTAGAACAATTGTGCGCAAAGCGCTCAAAAATTTTAGCATATTTCGCTAATTTTTCGACAATTTCCTCTTTTTCTCGTTTTATTTGGTGGGAGCCTCAATGCCACCTCCCTATGAATACGCCGTTGATGATGGTCGTAATTCGGCATCCGTGCTCTGACATGTATACGTGTGCTGTGATTTCTTTGTAGACAGATGGGCTATGTGACAGTTGAGACTTGAGAGTAGTGACAGCGGAGATATATCAATAACCATCCGAAACATGTGTCACATTTTGCATACATATTATGGGAATTGTAGATTGCCGACAATGTGGACAAACTGCGCCCATTGCTCACTCACAAAACGAAGCGGATGAGTGCATGGCCAAATCTCTTTTCCTAATGCATTCAAAATCGCCTTTCTTATTTGCCCTAAGTGGACAGTCTGCCCGCTGCCACCAAAGAAACATTCATCTTTCCAATTTTATTCTATTCAATTTCAGTTCAACTACATGACAAA
>JABASI010006639.1:0-10642 GCA_019776505.1 Tomocerus nigrus
ATGTTGAAGATCCAGGTTCCGTTGTGGCCGTGTAATGAGAGTCCTTCAGTTGCTTTTGGAATACATGGAGGCGCACGGCACCTAGACCCACGCTTCCATGGCAACTTCTCCCCCGTCCAAGGGACAAGGGGAAGTTGCCATGGAAGCGGGTCTAGGTGCCGTGTGGAGGCGGTTCAATCTGATATTAACGTAAAGAAATAAATTCAAAACTGATGTAAAATTTAAAAAGGCAGAGAACTGTATAATGAGTTATCGTTTTACATGGAATTAGAAGAATAAAAAGAATTTAATCTTTCTTTTACAAGTGAGTAAATATTAAAACGATATTATTGTAATGAATTCTGTGAGAGTGTCTTTTGTTGTGAAGTATGTTGATGTAAGGCAGAGTATTTACTCTATTTCTGTATGATTGACTAAAGGATCATTGTGAAAGTCTGGAAGTGCATAAAGTGGAATGGAAAGGAGGGGGGTTATGAAGCTGAAAAGTACTCGAGACGTTTACTATGCAATGAATAGCTGACTGAGTCTTGAATTTGCTGGAGAAAGTCAGCAAGGCATTCAAAGTTGACTGATAGACAAAAGAGAGAGAGAGAGATAGGAGTCTTCACGAAACTATTCCAGACAGTTACATATCTTATGATAAGGGAAACGAAGAAGCAATGGGATGCAAAAGAAATATAAATATAACTAAGTGTGGAATGAAGTGGAAAGAAAATTTAAGTCTGTGTGCTATATTTGTAAATAGTGCGGGTATCTCTTCTACTTCAGTTCCGCGGTTGCTATTTTCACTAGTTTGGAGTTTTGTTGTGGCATTTCAGGCTTGGATAGTTGTCGTACATTTCTTTCCTGCCTTCTTCTTCGTCTCGCTTTTCCTCAGTTCCTCTTTTCCTCCTCTAAGTCGTAGTAAATTGTGCCGTGGTGAATCCTCCAGAGGCAATCCTACTGCATAAAACTCTAATTCTATAGAGAGGAAGCGTAAAAAACCTATTACTGCATCTGTGTACTTCAATATTGTGTCTGCTCTCCCTTTTCCACACTCTTTTCCTTTACTCTTACTTTAGTGCACTTTATTATCGTAGTGTGGCAAATTTTTGGATTGGATATATTAGGTACACATCTTCCCCATTGCCATATTCTAAAATACATTTAGCTACAATAAAACATTACGCTCCACCAAAACAAATATAGATAGCATCTTAATAGGAATTTACAAATCACGCTTGGCAGATATGATCCACAAAAGACTTGTACATTTTCTGGAAGACAAGGAAGAGTTGACAACCTACTTCGTTCTATGCTCACATCATCCATTTCCTTGGAAAAAATTGCTTCTTGGCATTTTATCATTCTACAAGAATCCACTTTTCATCATAAACAAAGTCAACTGACTTGTACCTGCACACTTTTTGACACTTTTTCATGATATTGTTGGCTGTGATGATTTCATATAGGTACTCTGACAATAATACCATACACATTTCATTATTATTTCTATTGATGAATGCCTAAAGTAATTCCATTTTCAAACATTGTGTGTATAGTGATACTGGTAGCTCGATATTATTTGATTTACGCCTTATTTGCATATTTGTTATGATGCATTAATATTTCCTAGCCCTGTTTATGGTTTTCCAGATTATTTATGTGGAGGAATATTCATGAGGTTTAGTATACTAGAAACGAGGAGGAGTATCATTTACGCAGATAATAAAATATAATGATGCGTCTTTTAATGAGGACTCATGAAATGAAGAGGAGTAAAATTAAACAAGTTTTAAGTGGTGGAAACTGGAACTGAATTAATAATAGAAACTGGAATGGTAAGAGTAGTGGAAGAAAGTGAATTATTATGTAAGTAAATAGAAGTTGAGAGAAAGTGCTATAGGATAAAAGTGGCAGAATAATTCCACGTGTACATAAATAAGTTCAGTATAATATTATTATATGGCTTATAGGGTTGATATTAAAATAGAAAATGGTGATTAATAGGGTGAAGTATTTTGTAGAAAGGTCGTTGCCCGCTGTTTATAGCGTGTCATTCACTGTCAGTCTCAGTATCTCTTTGCTATTGTCATTTTGTCTGATAGTTCTCTGTAAGCAGAACAGAGTAAATCCAATGAGACAGAAAGTATAGGGAGAAAATAGGGGATTTATTCGAGCTTACTAATATATCTAGATGGTTTTCTATACGAAACTATTCAAGGGAATTCATCTGCAGAGAAAACAAAGTGATAGAAAAGTGCTACATGAGGGATTTGTTCTAATAAACAAGCATGCGATGGTCTTAGACCTCAGAACAATGCCCTATCCTTGCTTTACATGCAAAGAGACAGAAAAAAAATAAATAGGGAAACATTTCCCGGTAATAGTAGATACGTGGTGCCTAAAAGATAATAGTGTACACTAGAGCTGAATACAACAGACTGCAATGCAATACATTAAGGAAGCCAGGCTAAATGCAAAGCTTCCAATGTTTTCTCAAAGAAAATATTCGATAAGAAATATACCTTAAGGACTATAGGTGTCGTGAACACGTTAGGAAAACCAACTGCCCTATTTTCCTACTATATCAGGAAGAGCATCAAATAAAAACTAGGCACCTACTGAAATACGGAACAGAAAACATAAGTAAATGGAAACGTGATGGGAACATGTGTATCTGCTACTCCTTCTGTTCTTTAGGATCAGGTGCAGGCTAGTAACATAACTTTCACGGGGCTTTATTAACTTGTTGGGCTCTTCTCTAATGTAATGCAATCCAATTCAGGCCATTTTATCACTTTCCCCATTCGAAAAATAATAGACTTCCTCGTAATAATTGTAATCATACTCACATTACAATTGAATCTATGGAATTGCCATATGTTTCCTAGTTCTACGGTATCATTGATATTAATTTACATAGATTCTTAGGAAAAGATCATCAATATTTTCCATAAAATGAGAATTTCCAATTAACAATTAGTGGCTGGAAATAATTAGTGATGAAAAGGTTCTAATATCATATGGGACAACTATTGAAAATGTATTTCCATGCGATGAATTACTTTCGGTTCTGTTTTACCCTTAAGGAAAACTTACAATTCTCCGAAGGGAACGAAAATCCTTTAAGAGGATCACATCTAAATGAAATATCATAAACCTATTCTACCATTCATGAAACATACTGTGTTACATTCTAAAGCTCATTTTCAAATTATATTTAAAAGTGTTTCGACGAAGACTTATGCAATAAGTATTTACCTATACTTGCTCTCTTCTGAATTTAAACGAAAATTTTGTATTATGCTTTTGGTAGATGCTAGAAAGTAGACATCTAATCACCTCATAACTGAAATCGAATTTCAAATTGCAACTTACAATCATCTAACCATTTTTTGATTTTCTTACTCATTTTTCCTATTAAGTTTTAATTGTGTCGGCTCAATAAAAATTGATGCAACTTGTACCTACACAGTAATTCCTGGAGCAATTAAAGTAATGAATATACTTATTATCATTGGATTAGAAGTACACCTAAATCTAATGACATGACATTTTGTCACCGACGTAAATGAAAATGTTTTGTAAGAACATGACTATCAGTCTAATACAATTGATATAAAGATGATTTTTATAGGAGAAATTATGAAGAAATAAAAAGATTTGGCAAAAATCTAACAAAAATATGCTTAATGGGTTTTGTGTAATATAATAAAAGGCTGAATGGGGGTAGATTCACTGTGGTGTTGCAGTAGTGTCCATGTAATGGCAGCACAAAGTGTGATCTCTTTTCATCGTTGCCGCATTAAACACCAGAACTTGTAGAAATGTGTCGTTTTACTGTTTCAGGAGCCACGATTTCCATTGTAGAGGAAGATGCCGCCGACAGCGATAAATGCTCGCGTTTGCATAACTTTGCATGAATTTGATTTGGGGAATTTATGTCATAATATCTGTGTGTTGTGTGCTGCCTAGTTGGAAAGTTAGAGTAAAACGAGGAAAATTGTATATCCGTCGTAAAATGCTACAACTCATGAATATGCAGAAGAATATGATGAAAAGCATGGGTCTACCTTTATGCGATTTTAATGTGTATAATCGTATAATCGCTTTGATGAGGTCTCGACTCTTGTGCTGGAGGCCTTTTAGGTTTCCTGTCTATTGCAGGTGCACAAAAGTTGAATATTTCGGGATCTAAACTGGGTCATTCAACGTAATCAGGCTAATGAATGTCCCAAAATGCAATAATCTAATGTGACTGGACCTTGTATGGAATTTTGCCATTTAATTGGAATGATACAATTATTTGTGGCAATATCCTGATATTAAAAGTATAATTTGGCAGTCCATTGCAAATAGCAACTGAACTGACATAAATGGAGCAAAGTTTGTTCAGGCGAAAATAGAAAAGTATCTTACTATCAAATAATATCATAGCCATACGAATGTCATATACAGCAGAGTGCTATACACTTTTACCTTACATTCCTAACATTTCCAGTTGATTTTATATCTGTACATTGCAATATTCATTTCTATATTCTTTAAAGTTATAAATAGAAGAGTATGATGATGTACTAGCTATAGCAATTTATTATTTATTAGATCCTCCACTTGAACTAACCACTTGGAAAGAAAATGGGATTCTGTTCTGGTAGCTTCCTTTTCTATTTATTTTCATTAGTCCACCCCATTTGCTTTCCTTATGTTTTATTTCCAAGATCAATCGACTATCTATACGCACATTTCTGATTTACTGTCCTCTATTCACCACTTGAATCAAGGAAAAAAACTAAAAGCAAAACGTACGTGTACTGTTGAAAAATTGCGCCCTTGACTTGTGAAACAGAAAAGTATTTTCCATGTTCATCTTTGATTTTCACTCCTATTTTCTCTTCAGAAAATTGACTTGTATTTGAAAGAAGATGAAGATTCTTGTGCGGGAGACTATGGGAAAAGTTTCTTTTCCTTCTTTTCTGTTCAGAAAGGAGCTGATTCTGAATCGACTCTAGTAGATTAAAATGGGAGCGATGAAAGAAGGATTGCTTAGCTCAATAGATATATTTCTGCTAGAAAAAAAACGCTGAACTAAATGAAGGAAGAAATTGCATGTACGTTTCGTTTCAGCATGAAAGAAAGTTAAGAAAAGATGTACGCTGCTAATGTGATCTCTAGAATACGTGGATGCTCCATAATGCAATCTTCTACTTCCACTGCGTTGAAAATAGCCAAGACCACAACATGAGGGCAAGAAGAAAAAAAAACTGAAAGGGCAAATATATCTGCTTACCAGATCAGGCGCACGATTCCTTGACACAGATGTATGCATCCTCACGCTCCTATTTGTTAAGCCCTGAGAAACAATAGTCAAGAAACTCAAACAAAAAAGCCTTTGGTCAGATTTAACAGAATCTTATTTTCTACGAGAACTTACACCATACTGTCTTGTTCTATTTTGTTTTACTTTATTTTGTGTGAAATGGAAAACAGAAAACAAAATATATTCTCAATGAATAACATCAATAAGATTCAAGATACCATTTTCTGAGTATCCTACAATATCTATTACAGAATTTCTCACAATTTTATCTCTTTTCCATATTTTCAGCTACAATTTTGTATTGTTTTCTATCCACAATTGAAAACTTGATACAATGCTAATATTAAGTAATATTTACAATGCATACAGATTATTCTCGTTGAATTCCTTCCGGTAAATATTATAACTTAAAAATAAACTTGTGTGTATATTTTGTTTACCGTTGAGAAAAGGGGGAGTCTGTGAAAATTCATGTTTTTGGTATTTACATGTATTTTCTGTTCTAGAAATTGAACATTTTTTAGAATTTGAGGCTGTGTTATATTGTCGGATGACTATTAGTTTGCATATTAGTGAAACGGAGTAGGGATAGGCGGTTTAGTAGAAGCAATCGAAGCATAGGAAAAGGAAGAAAAATGGAAATGCCTTCATTGTAGTGAAGGGATAAAATAGGATTTGAAACTCGAAAAGACAAGTCAGGTCGCATTTAGTTGGGGAGAGAGAATTGGAGGACGGCGTGGTTGCCTAAAGAGAAACATAGAGAGAGAGAGAGAGAAAGTGGAGGACAATTTTCTAGAACGGCAGGATATGATGGTGGAAAATGGAATATGTATGTAAGAACGGGGAGGAGAGGACAAAACAACTCACTGTAAGCATGTGGCTAAGCATTAAAGTAAGTAAGTGTAGTGATGTGGTGAAAGTGCGAGGTTAGCAAAAGAAAAGTGAACTCACGGCGAGCATGGAAGGGAAAGCAAAGCATGGGAAATAAAGTCAAGCCAACTCTACTCAACTTGTTCCAGATCGTTATGCTAGACAGGATAGAAGCCAAGAGAACAGGACAAGGCTCTGGAGAAAGCTCAAGATGTGCCAAAGGAAACGAAGAAAAAGGAAAGCTTGTCAGTGAAAGCAAAACACGATATATCCTTGGTNCAAGAGAACAGGACAAGGCTCTGGAGAAAGCTCAAGATGTGCCAAAGGAAACGAAGAAAAAGGAAAGCTTGTCAGTGAAAGCAAAACACGATATATCCTTGGTAGTTTTGTTACTTTTACCAGACACACACCACACACTTAATATTCTTGCCCTTTTCTCTCTAAACGACCATATAGGCATATCTACTCTACATAACTACTACATATATCATTATTTATTTATTGCTACCTACTACCCAACACAACTACACACCCATACGTTCAAAATATCTACAATTGCATGCAATTTCGAATATTACTTCCAATTTCAATCATACTCCCAAAAATTAGGGCTGTAATAATTCGCATGCCAAATTTAAAATGGTCTATCTAGGAAATTATTTCATTCCTCTAATTAGGTAGGTAGATAAATAACAAGATAAGCACTTGACCAGTTTATTCCATGGAATGAAATGTTTATAATAGAGGCATTGAATTTCTAATTGGCTCTACTCGGCCATCGCCGATCAAAAATATTAATTTTCTGAGTACAGATACCATGGAGTGAATTTATTTTGTATTTTTCTAATGCATTTTCAAATTGGAACTAAAACAAAGTTAAAATAGGCGATGAAAAGTGTCTTGAGTTCATTTAATGAACTGTGATGATGTTCTAGAAAGCTCGATCTCGAGTAAAAGGTTTTGCTCATAACCCTAAGTGAAAGCAAACATGTCTATTTTAATTGCAATACAAAAATTGTAATGTAAGGAACAGAGGAAATTATGTTGAATGTTATTTTTATTTGTAAAACTGTTGGAGTTGTTGTAATGATGATTTGTGCCTTACATTAGATGTTAGTGCAACATTATTTTGTGTAGAATATTGCTGAAAACTGTAAAAAAGAAATTGTAGCATTGTATACAATTATTGTTGTAAGGACGTTCATTTCTATAGTTCTATAGTGAGCTGTCAAAAGCAAGGAACGTTATGTGTGTGCGTGTAGGGCAGGAACATTATCTCTCTGTGCGTGTAAGCAATAAAATGAATCCTCCTCCTCCTCCTCCTCCACCCGACCATCTATGATGATAGTGGTCTGGGCATTACAGAAGTTAGAAAAAGATGTTGAAGAGAAAGGATGGCTGGAGAGAAAGGGAGCATGAAGTTGATGAAGGAAAACATAATGTCCGGAGAAAGCAACTGAGGAAGCAATAGAGTATCATCATTATTTCGAGTTTATGATATTATATTAAGCAAAGTGAAGTAAACTGGAAGTAGAGAAACAATAGTCACGTTCGTGTACTTTCTCTTTGGAGAAAGTATCCAGTCGTGGTCGACCCAGTACCCAGTGTAGGTATCTAGTAGTAGTGGATAGTTTAGTCAGAGAGAGAGAGAGAGAGTTGTAGTTGTAGAGTGAAGTAAAGCGATTATTCTGTCTGATCGTAGTTTTGGAGAAAGGAAGCTGTAACTCTTGGGTGTAGTTTTACTTACACGCGATACATATTCATCTAGCTCACTGTGAGATAATGAAAGTTGATGTGTTTTGTTGATGTGATGTAGTGGGGCTCTAATATATATGCATCCTCGGCTGTCTTATGTTTTCTTAAAGCCCACATATTTCAACATGTACTTTATGTATTTATGCACTGAGCTGTTATGTGTGCCGTTTACATTACTATTCTATTGAATCACCTCCGTATAATATATTGTTTTATGTTCTACAGACTTATATCTGCTCACCTATGCATTTTACATTAGAGGACACAGACAGACAGACATTTAGATCTGTGCCAAAACAGAGTCAGATGAGACTCAGCCACCATAGACCATCCAGCCAAACTCTAGTAACTTTTCGCTTTCCTTGCCAAAAAGAATATAATCGTCCAAGTAACATCTGATATGTAGATCCGAGCTCAAGTTGATGTTCATCCTCAAATAACGTTTCACTTCCTTATGCAAACCGTCTTAAACGCTAAGTTAAAATAAAACACGCCACACCATTACCAACTATCTTCAGTTACAAATAATACGCTCTTATACTATAGCAAATGCTACAGATTATCCTACTTATTAAGTCCTAATACTATTTACCAAATTACAAATAAGCCCACAACTAGGCTGGAAACACAAATGCCAGAAAATCTTACGATAGTCAGCCAAGGTCCATAAGGTACCCCATTTAACATTCACTAACTCGGCAAGGACAAACGATCTAAACTAATTGTAAGCATGAATAACAAAGTACACAATAACTATCTTGCTCTACCTCTCTCTCTCTCTACTCCAATTCACTTACATATGTAAGAGGTACTTTGGCAAACAAAGAATTTGATAACAGCTTATTTAACTTATTTATACTGAGAATTTTATGCTAGCTAAACATGCAAAATATTTAGCATGCTCCAAACTAACTTAGCTAAAGTAGCCATTCTAAGCATACCTAATCATGTTTATTTTAAGAAAAACTTTCCCCAAATTAAACAAGTTGAAGAAAGAAAAAGAAAATTTCCACTAAGGCGTCTTAAAGTAAAAATTCTTTTCCAAAGTTATTGTAAATTTAATTCTAGGAACTCTTCTAGCATAAAATGTACTGTTAACGGTTTTAAAAGGATTAATCTGTGAAACTTGTATGCAAATTTTTCTAAATTAAATTAATTCAAATGCATTGCAGAATTCATTATACTGTAAAGTAGTGCCTATAGCTATTTCCTATGAGAATACTGTAGAATTTATTAATTTGTGAGAGAGAAGGGAGAGAATTACATGTAACGTTTTAAAATGTTTATTCAACAGCCCTTTCTTACTTTCCTATTAAATATTTAACCACAATTAGATAAATTGAAAGGGAACAAAGGACATATTAGGGAAATTCTGAGATAGGAAAGGATTTTCAGGTGTGTACATAAGACTCAGACAGTTTTAAATATAGATATGTGTGAAAGGAGAAGTTGCAGAGTAAAAGTTTCAGTGAGATGGCCATAAGGAATGGTGGATGAGTGTAGTTTAGGTCGGTAATGGAACAGACAAGTACAATTCTCTCCGGTGCTAGACACTAGAAGGAAAGGGGGAAAGATAGTACACTTAGTTTAAGTAGACAATGTACAAAGTAGATTACTAAGAGTAGGCTCTGTGCCTAAATTCCAAAGCGTGTACACAGTACACACACATGAACGCAACGGGGAACGTGTTCCGTAACTTAACGTAAAACCTACGGCTGCTAGTGGAAAGCATATAAAATATCCTAAACTGAGATCTCGTAACATGTAATGTAATGTAACGTAACATTCTGTGACTTACGGCAAGAAAGCATATAGACTACGTAGTATTACACAATAATAACGTAGTGTATAGTCCTGAACTGTGTGTCGTGGCGTAAAAACATTAAAGCATGGCCCAGCATGGGAGAGGGGAGAAAATAGAGCAGAATTTTCTCAAGACTTCTAGCACAATAGAATTCATAGTCTAATAGAATAGAATAAGAAAATATCTTAAAAACTTAGGAAATAACACTAGGACCTTAGCTTTCTTCATATAACTTAATGGCTAAGCGTGGCTATATATCAACTCTGAGTAAACAAAGATTGCATACTTATAGAAAGTATAAAAGGTAGCGTCGTGTTTAATACTGAAGGCACAATAACACACGTCCCTTAAGACTTTCACCTCCGACAGTAGAAATATGTATGGAAAGGGGAACTAAGAATACTAACAATAGTAATCTTAGCATATGATGATAAACTGTTATAAGAATTTTATAATGTCATTGTGTGTTGCTATCTTATCTGAAACATCCTTCCGCTCCTTGACTCCGTTTGTTTTGTCATTTTAGCCTGAAGCTTATAAAAAGTTATTCTATATATAGGTAGCTAGTTATAAGTAGCTTTCTCCCTCCTCCTCCTAATAATTCCTGTCCTTATGACCATTCCTTACGTTTTCGTCCAAAGAGAAAGTCTTATGGCACGTAGTGGAACAACACTAAGTGTACAAGATGAGAAAACAGATCTTTTCTCCAAACAATAAGTTAAAAATAAATGCCTCTTGTATCTATCTACAGAATTATTAGAGCATTTCCCTACGACTATACAACAATATACGTGTGGACTCTGACAATTGCTTTCTTGTTTCCATTTCCCGTCCTATTCCTACTTGTTTCACATTACCACTTTCTTTTCTGACAGAGAAAGTTACTGTCATATAACTTTTGTCCTAATACA
>JABASI010006640.1:0-10639 GCA_019776505.1 Tomocerus nigrus
AAAAGACAGCGATTTCGCGGTTAATTTAAGGAAATCTACTTAGCATTTGAAAACTATTCCTTAGACAAAGTAGATATTATAATTTATGTCATCTGAAGGTGATTTGTCACCAGTGAAAATATTAAATTATGTATCTACAATAATACAATAAAATTGAACTGGGAACTTAAAAACACATTCGATATCTGTAATTAAGGAGGGCCTGGAATGGGCATTGTGAGAGTACTCAAAGCAATGTATTAGGACTGCGCTTCCACAGGCCACAATTTTTCACCGAAATCTACCAAATTTTCCCAAAAAATCTGATTTTATATTACCGAGGGCGTGTGAGACCCAAAAGTAATTGTTTGGAGTCGGAAGGCAGTTGCCGAAAGCATTAAAGTTATAAGGAAACATTTAAAGATGTAGTGAAAAATGGTGCCCTGTTGAAGCGCAGTCTTAATACACATTGCTTTGAGTACTCTCACAATGCCCATTCAAGGCCCTCCTTAACCAGTTTGCTGATTAGATAATGTTATATGCACTTGGTTCGTATACACTTGGTGTAAAATTAATTTTTAATATGTTCCGAGTAAAAGTGTTTATTTAAAACAGGAAATAGCAGAAAAGTCATTGATACCAATAAAACGAATTTTAATTATATGCACTAGAAAATGAGCAGATATATGCATGCATCTATTCGGAGACCTTATTTGTACAAAAGTTGAAAATCATAATTTACTACCAACAAGCATTTCATTTTACTAATTGTTGCACATTTTTCAAAATGCCATCACTTTTAGCATGGATCTATGCTTTTGTATTTACGTTAGACTACTTTTTAACAGGTAATAATTGTGTGGACACACTTTGCAAACATCGATTCAAAAATAAATATTTTCCGTCGATTCTAAACTTTTATCCGGAGTAATTTATTCTGAAAACATTTTTAGGTTCGTTGGCAATGCTCGGTAAAAGACATATGTTTATGCAACATCCAGTATTAGGACGCATGATGGGCATGAGTCCGGAAGCGGCAATGAGGGAAAGTGATCCAGGTATTTTCAACCACTTTTATATGAATATTTGAATGATTTTTTGCTTGAAGTTTCGGAGCTGACTAACGAAATACTTTATTTTTCAGCGTTTCATTCCCCAGAAGTTATGGATGGGTTTAAAGAGGCAGTTCTCATCGGTAACTACGGAGGTATGGGTCCACCCCAAAACAAAAGGATGATGAAATTCGGTCCAGCAAAAAAGAAAATTGGAGCAATGGCTGGGCGTGCCATGGTGGGTATGCAAAATGCGACAGATCCAAATAGCTTAATGGAACTGCGAGATGGACATCAGTACCCTTACAGTGTGGTGATGAATGGGATTCGACTCCTTATGGAAGAACAGAATAAAATCAAATCACGTTCAGCTGGTAAAGGTGGAAAAGGGGAATCTACGCTAATGAGCTGCCTGAGTAAACTAGGATCCTGTGCAATGCTGCCAGTCTCAAATGTGCAATGTTATTTGGAATGCATGCTGAACGCGAGTCCTACGTTGAAAAGAATCAGACACGTCTTAGTCCACAAATTAGTAAAATTGTGTGAGCCGATTGGGACAATTTTCGAAAAAGTTATTGAACGCTTAGAGAATCAATTCCCAGAGATTAAGCGGCTGGAGCATTTTATGCAGCTTTTTGATGTTCCACCAGAACACTACAAAGCATACGCAAGCAAAGGTGCTGGGGCATTGATGATGCAAATCGCTTTTAACATTGGGAAGCCTTTTCTGGCTGGCCACCGTCGTAGTATGAGGCCCCTTAAAAGATCCCTTGGACTTGCAGACAAAAGTTTCAAGGTACCCCATTCAATGGTTAATGAAGGCTGCAAGAATATCAGTTTAATGGAAGGTGCCAAGCAAGTCGTTGATATGTTGGAAAAGAAACCACAAAGTTCGGATATGATGTTAGGTGGTTATCAACTTGCCAGATCTATTGCTCTTAATGTTCCAGGACCTCATCAATTAGTTTTTTCTGCCTTCTACGATGTCATCACTTTAATTACGGGAGTTCCATGTGGTATCATTGTATATGCTGAAACGGGAGAAAAGGTTGAGTGTGAACAAAAGAGTGACGAAACCGAACCGGTAGTACTCCCTGATGAGTACAAAGGACCTGACCCCTATAAAGGAGCTTGTGGAACCATACCTGAATTTCCAAGTTTCGATATGAATATGGGATTCAAGTTTCCAAAGATGGACGCCAATGCAAATGAGGAGTAAATTGTGATTCTGTCAATTTTGATTTTTTTAGTTTTTAAATTATTGTATTTCATGTAGACTTATTTATAACTTATAACAACTCCTACAGATCCAAATAAAAGTTACTGGTGATTATACATATAGTTTATATTTAATTTTGCCTGAATTCATGGGCAGACGGGAGAGCATACTATTTATAGCAGCAACACATAAAGTGGCCATTATTAAGGCAGGCTTCCCCAATCGCATAGGATATGGGTTGAGGTCCATGTGGGTGTACATGTGGGACAGTTTTAGATGTTATGATCTGAATCTTTTCCGACTTGTGGGCGATTTAAAAAATAATAATTTTATCCCCTGTAATTTTTTGAAAAAAGTTTGAGTAGCAAAGTACACGTAAAACGTTTCCACTCCAGTTTTTTATACAGTTTAAGAAAACTTACAGAAAACGCGAACAAGTCTCCTAAATAGGAATAGGAAATACAGATATGTGCCCTTTGGAATGAGCTATGGCACGACTCTTTTTCAAAATGCTCACATCGTATCCGGAATTTCTCCTACTCTTTTACAAGGGAATCTCAGAGTAGGAAAGCCTAGGTTCAAAAAGTGTGTTTACAATCCACACAATCAAGAATTATTTTCAAAAGTCTCATTCCAAACAGGGAACCAGCCTTAAGTCCAAAGATTTGTCATTTATAAATCTTATTGCTATATCTTTTTTGTTTTTAGAAAGTACCTAGCACCTGTGAATACATTATCCTCATGAAAATATATGAACAATCGTAATGTTTGCAGCTACTTCGATTTATGAAACTAATCTTATTTGTTTCTTAAAGCAGACACGGTCAATAGAGTTGGAATGGAAGTGATTATTCCATCCAAAAATAGTTTGACACGTCACGATACTTGGTTAGGTATTTCTAATCTATTTAAACAGAATAAGCTGCTATGCATGAGTGTGAATTTGACACTCAAAGTGTGTGAGCACACAAACACTCACACAACTATTGTGTTAAATTATGTGTATAGCTATCAATATTAAAATTATTATTATGACGTTTCAGGGCAAAGACATGACATGTTTTCGAAATTGGAATTCAGAATAATTGCAAAGCGACAGTGAAAGTTGGTATCTAATTTCTTAAATCTTATCCTTATAAAAATGCAAAGAATGTCTGAAATATCATCCGACTACCTTTATCTGTAATTAGAGGTCAAAGTTGACTTTGTACAACCGTTTTATATACCTAAACCTTACACAATGCTGACAATATTATGAAGGCACATATATTATATGGTTCAATCTAGGCAACATAAATATATTTATGCACTCCAAGTACAAGAAATACGTCAACGATAAAAGCTTGTGCTTATCTGTCTTTTTAGGTAAACATTTAGCCAATATCCACTGTTAAAGTTACGTGTAAGCCAGTGGTAAATCTTTTGGTGCTAACAACTTTCAGTTTTAGTACTTGCTCCATAATTTTTTTGTTTACGTCTCACTTAACACATCAATTTCATTTTCACAAATTACTGTGCATCTATCAAATTATCTTTGATCGTTTAGTGACGATTTGTGTATTGGTTTTTGGTACAATAATAGTCCATGAACATTACTCAGAGTGTAGTAGGTGCATAGAATAATATCTTACGTCCTACATACTATTTACTGTATTGATATATGAATTATGTAGTCCGATCCAGACTCCAGACTCTAGACTTATGATGTGTATTTACGTGTAGTAGTAGATAATAAAATGATACATGATGTTACGTAGATTCTTGAAGAAAAGCCTCGAACAAGGATCAAAGTTCCCCAGGACTAGGACATAATTCTGTTTACAAACACTTAGATAACAAGATAAAAAGGAATTTTCCAATGGCTCACTACTCTCAGTCTGGACTGATACTTTCCAAAGGCTCTACTCTAATTGCGATTTTAGTGCTTCTTTTATAGTATTACCAACAATACAATGAGTAGCATCGTAAATGGATCGCCGGCTGTTTCCAGGTGTCGCCAAAATTGGGCCATTGGAATTGGAATACTGGAAATGGTAATAAAGAACACTTATCTTACTTTGCTACGTCACACACAAGCTCCAATTCACCTAAAACCGATTAAAGCATCTTTGTTAAAAGTTCAAAGACAATTTTCCAAATAATACCTTGAACATTCACACAATTTACAAATAATAATTATCATTACACAGGTAATATCTCTGACAGGTTTGTCAGTTTATACTTATGCATACATAAGTTTTCCAGCATGGAGAGAAGTAATCCCCTTGCCGAGTAAATTCATCAACGACCAACGTAAGTTGATCTCTCATTACCCCTAATCCATGTGTGCTTTAAACTTTTAACGCGTTTTTACTTACCAGACAAATACTTTTCATTTATCAACAAATTCTGCGTTCTGACCAAGTCATAATAATAGACAGTGTACCTTTCATCCTAAAATAAATATAATGATCCAACTCTATTTATTGTTTAGTTTTACTTGGTCTGATTAATAGCAGTGCTCTTGTTTGCGTGCTGGAATTCCTCATGGCCATTCTTTTATTTGATGGAGCTCGTAAGGTAATCCTATAATTTTAATATTCGTTTCGCGTTTTCCGTATTTTCCTATTAAAAACTTATAAACATATATGACACGTTAAGTAACACGTACAATATCTAGGTCACATAGTCACATAGTCATGATGAAATATATACCTATTAGAATTTTCGACTTTCATATCATTTTTAAACTTAAAAGTGGACTGAATATAATATATTAATTTACTATGCTTTGTTTATAGTCAAAATAAAGTTACAAAAAAGTAGGTTTAATGTCATGATAATGGTAGGAGGGCATTTTGTGGGGCATAGTCGGATAGTACAGCAAATAAAAGTATCTAGGATGAGGATGTCAATGATTCCATATTTTGTGTGGTAATGAAATTGTAATTTTCCTTTAGAAAAAAATGTACAAGATCCGCGCTTGGCTTATCTCTATGTGCACATATATGAGTTTGACAATTGTGATTGTGACTGGACTGTACTCATCAGGGATCAAATCCCCAGAGCTGGATGCTTTCATTTGTTTTACTCAGTTTATTAGAGTTCTGATAATTCTGCCAGTCTATGCCTTCTTAGAAGACGAAAACATGAAGAAAATGAAGAAATGTGCTGCCGCCGCGAATAACAATGAAAATAGACAATGTTCTGTCGATGGAGAGAATAACAACGTTGGCAGAATGGCAAGCACAGAGCCAGAATATCATCCAACTCCTTCCAGCTCCAATAACATTACAATCATTGTAACACGCGAGAATGAGACTGAATCGGATGCAGCTGCCATTATTACGAATATGTATNATTACAATCATTGTAACACGCGAGAATGAGACTGAATCGGATGCAGCTGCCATTATTACGAATATGTATTGAATCCCCTATGCAAGCAATTGCCACAAAAGAACGTAGGATTAGCGAAAAACAAAATGTCGAAGGGACGTCCATTAATTTTGTACTATTTGCATTATTTTCAAATCCTACAGTTTTGGGACATGAATTGCTTCAATTTAATTATTTTCATTAGTCTAGTTTTACACCCTTGGAAGCTGGAAAACCGATTCTTAGAAGTTTATAAATGTAACAATAATTTTCGTAGAAGCCTCTCTTAACGTGTAAACTGAGTTTGATGATTATTATTTAAGTTTCTGAGCAATGTGCAGCCGTACATGTGTTTTTCTGACATTTTTGTAGCGTATAAAAAAAAGATTGTATATTTTGTATACCTATGTTATTTATTAGCTCAGTTACTACATAAATAACTTTAAGAGAATGTGCAGTTTGGAGAAGTTTGGAGAAATACTTATGTTTTGAACTCATTATTATCCCATATGCCATTATCACGTTTCTCATGCACATCTGTTTTATGTAGTTTGATCCTTTAGTTTTAGTATGTACTTGTCCGTAATGAATACTCTTACTTAATCTATTGACGTCATTCACGGTTAGATTCTGCTTTGTTAGCTCAGCAACTTTTCCTAATGGCTGCTTTGTTTGTACTCTGCACTTCTGACTTCAGGACGGACTCTGAAAGGAAAATGAATGTGTATTTATAGATACACCTACTCATACTACCCAATTATTATAAACCAGAAAAACAGAGGGAATAAATATTGACCTTCTCAACTCTTTATTCTTCCTCCGCTTTGCTCTCCATTAATTTACATACGTTTGCATAATATTATTACTACTCTAAGAATACCAATTATAACATAATCAGGTATAATAATAGTCTATATAGATTGAAACTACACCCGTCTGCATATACTTATCCTCGCCTCTGCATAAAATTGCAATAGTCCTAGCTTTATTATTCATTGTACTATTTATAGATGTGTAGTAAAAAAACAAAGTTATATAACATAGCTAATTCAGCATTCATAGTTAATAATATTTATTTATCAAATGTCATTAGGTATGATTTATTCTTTTTTTGTACGCACACACTGTCACTAAGTTGAATAGCAATGCTTTCTGACCTAACCAGCCAAAAGCTATGATTTTAATTCCCAGATCCAGAAATAAGGTGCCTATAATAATATAGGTTTTATTGTCATTCGAAAATTAACATCCTATAAAATGTCAGAAATTAAAAGTAACTGGAACTGGACATTTTTCTCATGTAGATGTTACACATTTCATTGGAAAACAATCAATCTCTAGTGTACAACCAGAGACCGAAGTCAGTTCACTATATATAGGCAATAATTACCTAACCATAAAAATGAGAAGAATATATTATGTATAATTGAAGAACGAGCGCATGTGAAAATATGTTAAGATTTGGAGAAAAAATCTGAAGCTGAAGCTTAATGCTTGAAAATGTCCTTTATTTTCTTATTCCTTTAAAAAAAATTCATAGATCAAATATTATGACTATAAGAGCTAAACTGAGGGTGAGCTAAAATGGGCCAAGCATAGATTCAATTATCTAATGGAACGTGGCCATCTGAAAATTACAAGGTGCAGTCCTAGTCCTCACCAATAAAAATAGGATATATCTTGTTTTTCCTATCTCAGTGATGGTTAAATGCTTATAATACTTAAATGTTCGGGTCGCCAATGATCTATGAGTCTAATTGAATGGATATGACATGGAGTTTATTTGAGTCGATTCGGAATCTTATTATTTTGTATATATGATGTAAAAGTAGGTACCTACACCTACATATATTTTAACTTCCACAGCAATACCTGATTGAATTAAATATGTAGTTCCATATGAGGTTGGTATAGCCATTCGTAAATATAGTAAATAAACATTTTATTGCTGGAGCCGGTGTTTCGTACAGGTACAGTGGTTTGTTGAAGCGTAGTCAACCGTTGGGGAATATGTATGAAATTGATTGGGTTTTACTAGGACTTCTACATTTTCATCTTGAATCCCATAAAAGTAAATGAGGAACAAAATTGAATTCAGTTCTTTGCTTATGAAAACTGTCCTTACAAGTCAGAGAGAAGATAAGAGAGCAGTAAGCAATGAATTCCGTGAGGATTATGTGTCCATCGTATAACCAATATAATAAATCAAATCATTGTCTTACGTAATTGCCTGCCGGTCAAGTACAGGTACAGTGGTTTGTTGAAGCGTAGTCAACCGTTGGGGAATATGTATGAAATTGATTGGGTTTTACTAGGACTTCTACATTTTCATCTTGAATCCCATAATAGTAAATGAGGAACAAAATTGAATTCAGCTCTTTGCTTATGACACCGTGGAAAACTGTCCTTACTACAAGTCAGAGAGAAGATAAGAGAGCAGTAAGCAATGAATTCCGTGAGGATTATGTGTCCATCGTATAACCAATATAATAAATCAAATCATTGTCTTACGTAATTGCCTGCCGGTCATCGAAACTAGAAAAATTCCTCTCAGAATTGTATAAAAAGGATGGAAAAAGGTAAATTTCTTGCAAATCATATTTTCATCCCAAAGAGCATTTTTCTTTGTTTGTCATCCTTGTTCTTTGAGTAATTTGACATCTGCCATCTGTATTTCCTTAACTGCTTCGTATTTAAGTAAAGTCTGCTGTAATTATGGGGAAACTATCTGTGATTCTTTTAGTCATAGTTCTCATAACTACTTTCTACGCAAAAGAAAATGTGGAAGCGACAAATGGAGGTTACCGAAAACCTCCATTTAACGGGAGTATCTTTGGCAAAAGGACCTCTGGTAAGTTTCTCCATACTTTTTTGGTTTCTGTTTACTCCACAACAAGTTTTCAATTCCGAAAATACTCTTTTAATCTATTTTACACCTGTTGACATTAATTGCTATATAAATTTTGTTCCGTTTTCTTACTGAGAAAAGAGATATTAGGAATAAGGACACGGACATTGCATAGCATGTCACCTACACATCTAAACTAAAAAATACAAATAAAATACGTATTTCATTGAATTACGTAATAACAACAATCCCACACATCCATTTTCGACGTCTCGGTTAATTCTACCATTAGCTTTGTTTTTTGTAGATATAATATTTTGTAGTTAGCTATAAATAACTTGTTGATTTGTTTTTGATTGGGTTAGAAGGATCCGACCCACCAGGAAAAGTGACAACTTCCATCGGCAGTCTGTGTGAAATAGCTTGGGAAACGTGTTCTTTGTACTTGGAGACGAGCAGGTGAATTTCAATTCTATTCCACGACCGAGTCCTTGTTCCCAATCACCTTTCCATACAATCGACTCCGCTATTATGCCTCACTCACAAACAATTATCTTAACGAAATCTATAACTAATATCTTCACTCCATTTTACTGTAGTGAGCGACTAGTGAAAGCAAACAAGCTTCGAAGCATACGTTGTATAGTCAAGCTCTGTGCCATGTAGTTCTAGCCAAAAGTAGTCTTTCTAGTCCAAATGCAAAACTAGCAGATTCTAACTCTGTTCAAATGGAAAATAAACACAAAAATATAGATAGGTAATTATAGGTACTTAATGTCATACTACCTGTATACATTAAATAGTGGCTATACTAAATGGTACCTAATTACAGTGACAAAGCATTTAACTTCTCACAAATGGGCGAAACTAAGCCATGTATGAATTTTTCTTTGTAAGTCTGGTGATATTATATGAATACATGTATTACTTTTTAGATATTATCGTAAATTCGTTATGTATCTACAGTAATCTTTACAAAATATTTAGTTTTCGTCTTTCTGATACCTTATTAGCATTTTAGCTGTTGAAATAATTTTATCATTAATCCACATTTCGACAGTAATCGGTAATAATTACAGAATCGGTAAAAATAGTTTACTTAAACTAACTGTAGATAGATTGTTTCTGGAGCTTCTAGGAATAAATTATTTAACTCAAATTAAATTATTGTATGCAATAGCAGTGAAATATTTTAACGATGCATTGTACAATTTAGAATGTCAATTTCGAATGTAATTTGACTCGAAAGTTTAATCCAATTTTATTTATTTATTATAATGAAAAATGCTATCACATGATACTGCAGCAGTCGTGGAGTTGTACGTTGTACTAGTGTTAAGTAATTGAGTTCCTCATACTCAAACGAGAATGATCTTTTATGTGTACATAAAATGAATATTACTTTGTTTTCTTAATAATTTTAATATTTCTTCGTTGTATAAGTTTTTATGGCTACTTGCCTTTCTGTGGAACGCTTGCATTTTCATTAATCATAATTACAGCTTTATAGTAACAATTAACTTTTCTCAGTATTAGTATTAGGAAGAATATTAATTTACTTTATTATTAATTATTTTATCTACCGTAGGAATTACTATATAATATGTAAAAGTGTGAAGGTACCAATATGTGAGTACCTATTTTGAAGTGGGTGTATATGTGTATATTATGATTATATTATATGTATGTGTATTGTAAATGTGCATAATGCGAGATTCATGAAATAAAAAGTTTTCTTGCCACATGCCACCTGTTCAACTCCTTTCGTATAATTTCTTTACTAAAATCAGCGATTTCTAGAATAAAACACGGAGAAATGAATTGGATGTGGGCGAAATGAGTTCTAGAATTTGTTCAATGATTTTTACACGCTACAGTTACATACGTAGACGTGACGGAAATTTTTAACTTCATGCGTCAAAAGAATACCAACTAAAAAACGTATCCAATCCTCATTCAATTGTGATACTGTAATACATGTAACAATAATAACAGTTGTTAAAAGTAGAGTAATTCATGATTAATGAAAGAACATTCGGTTTATATGCAGATTATTTAGGGCTTCTAAAGATAAAGGAGTCATTCAACAACAAAATGTGTGAACCATAATCAGAACAAGGCTATGTGGGTCCTCCTTTCTCCATTCATTGTCGATTGGATATTAAATACATATGACATGACATG
>JABASI010006641.1:0-10638 GCA_019776505.1 Tomocerus nigrus
GGCGATGATGTGTTGTAGGTAGGTAGGTAGCAATGGAATGGAGTCGGCGCATGGGAGTCCATTCATTGCAAGGGTACGACTGGACCTTAAATACGTACTAGGACCAGTTTCCCAATGTATAATAAGGGACTTTAGGGATCTTGCATGCTTTGAAATCAATGATGATATAAACCGCAATATATGCCAAGGCAGAGACGTAGACGTAGACACCCTACGCAAATCCTCTAAATTATTTGTATGGCAGCACCATCGACCTGTATTTCTCCTCTCTTTCTCAGGGAGAATGCTAAGTTTGAAGGTTTTCAAAGAGTCCTCTTCAATGTGCAAGAAGAATAGTTCAAATAAAAATTCCACTCCCTGTGATTCTTCATTTCCTTCAATATCCAAACTTTTAATCCCCGAAAAATTTGGATCTAGGGACATAATGGTAACTTCATTGTGTCTCTCCCGAAAACCGAAGTCACAATGATGTACTCCTAGATGCTCCAGTTTCTCAAATGTTTTCAAAAAATCTACAAAAGCATCGCAACTTGGAAACGTTACATTTTTCAAATTCAAATCTGTTACATTTTGGGCAATATCTTGAAAATCAGTAGACTTCTTAAGACTAGTATTTCCCCGCAAATTCCGGTTTTGAATATTTACGACTGTCACTGCAGCAAATGGGGGCTGATAGTACTTCATTACAAAACATTTTTTCAATTCTTTCTTCCCAATCCTTGGGAAATTCCATTTATGATGCTGATGATGGTGGTCACCAATTGCGAAACAATTAGGATGCTTGAATAGTCGCAGTATAATCATGTACCATTCCGAACAAACCAAACGACAAGACAGAAGGTCCTGCAGATTTAGGAGCCTGAAAATCGTTTTGTACACTGGGATCTACAAAAAAATCCCTGAATATTAATACAATACATTAAATCCATACTAATACTAAGAATTAGGGGTTTAAATTGTTATTGATAATTTATCATGTAGGTATTCATCATGTATTCATTTGTCATTTATATGACAGTGACAATGACAAGATAATATCCTTTTCCATGCACTATAAAAGGGAGAAATAATAATACCTGCTGCTTTCAATTTCGATGCTATATATGCCTATTCAATACTTACATGTGATATTGTTGCTTTTTGTAATGATATCGACACTTTCGACTTCGAAAGTTTCGAGAACATCGTGCCTTCTCCAATTCCTACTCTATTCTAACTTTTAAAAGTGTAAAGTGGAAATGGTATTCTGCTCTGAAATAATATTTCAAAATGACAGAAGAGGTTTGCTGGTTATAGTAGGACGATCAATATAGATATGTAGGCGATATAATGGGTAAATATTACTATTTCATATTGGCATAAATATTTTCTTTATATATTTTAGAATAGATCGAGGAAACAGAATTACAACTCCATCAACGGCTACAGACTACACTCTACACTTCACTACACTAACTACACTTTACATTTACACTACACAGACAGATTATTCACAGATATCAAAGGTTTCAAGATAGTGGCATATTGACACAACGATCTTCAATCAAGTTCTTCAGGATTCAGGACAAAATGTAGCGTAAACAACTATGTATTTGCATTTGTTCCAAAAGATTGGTGATATAATACTATTATAGAAGTGCTGCACACACCAGTGACAGTACATTAGATTAGAGTTACCTTGGATTCTTTAGATTAGGTAACTATGAATAATGAATCTTTTATAGTTATCATTATCATTCTTGTAGAAAAGAAAGTAAAATAAGTAAACACTCAAGCAGGGTAAGGTAATTCTGTTCAGATCATTTCTCCATTCCTCCGTCTGCCAACTGTTACCAAAAAGTTGTAGGAATAAACTAGCTTTAGACCTCGAAAACTGATCCTCATTTGCGCATTAAAGTTAAATAGTCTCAGGATCCGGACCCAACATGGCACTATATCTTTCCGATATACCAAAAAAGCTACACTGCGGATGCGGTAACGGGATTTTCGTGGGGCCAAAGAAACGTCCCCCGAAGAAGAGTGAGGATCCGTCAAATCCACCTCCACCTCCGAAAGCAAATGACCCACGGCCTCCATTTCCCAATGAGGATACATGTAGTTCAGGATGTTTTCCCGGTCCATTGCCAAAAGCTCCTGATTTTTATAATTTGAAGCTGAAACAGTTAGCAGATTGCTATGAATGCAGAGTTTCCAGTGGATGTCATAATCGCAAGAGAGTCTTTTACGATCGTTGGCAAAGGCATTACTCTCTCAATTAATTGTTTTTATCAACATGTCTTTGTAAATTAAATGCCTGTATAAAGATTGCTTTTTAGGTATTGTGTATTGGCAGTGAAACTAAATTTTATTTACATTTTTTTTCGCTTTAGTTACTTGGATCGCCTGAAGCCTTATCCTAATTATGACTACAAAGTCTACTGCTGTGACAAATACAAGGATCTTGGAGAAAATTTCGATTACATTAAGTTCACCGACTATTGGCCGGCGAGAAAACGTATTTTCATCCTTTTAAAATTAATGGTTCCCAAAAGATAATATCCCGAATTCTTATGAAACATGCTTTTCTAGCTCCAAGGGAAATGGCTCAGCGAAACTTTTTGTTTACCAATTGCTTGCCCAAAGTACATCAATGTTTGCAGAGTGAATTCTACCCTTGTGTTCGTTTGGATACTTACCCTTGCCGCTGGCCAGATAATACAAGCACAAACGTCGACAACGTAGCTACAAAGCTGGTAAACATTTTGATAAAATTATTTAAGAGTATTTACATTCTATATTCCTATTGGCCCTCAATAATTCGAAAATGTTTTTGTTTCCTTTAGTACAAGAAAGCAGAGCTGCGATTATCAGATGGGGAAAATAGTATTTGGCAGGAGAAAGTTTTACGGCCGAAGCGTACTGGTTATATTGAATCGACAACACCTTTCCGCAGTCGGATACAGCCATTCCGAAGAGATTGTGCTTTTTCAATGCCCATGAAAAACGAGTATAATTTTGCGACTGGGAATTTGATGCCCTACAAACAGATTCGAGATCTGAAAATGATGTGAAAATCCAACGGGATTAAATCCAAATTATTGTAACTTTATTTCAGTCTTTTGTCGATACTCTTCTACTTAAATACATACTTAACTGAAAGTACTACATGAAATTACTACGGATAATCTTAAACAAAATGACTGAATGAAATGCATATGGAAAGTTCCTTAATCTAAATGTAAAACTAGAATTATTACTAATTCTGCTCAGGATTAGCTATCGATATCTTGAAAATTGTAAATAGCTACTACGTTATATAATGCACTGATTGGTCACCCATATTCTCATTACGTCATTAATAATTGTGTAATGATGTCAAAAAAAAAGTATTAAAGAAACTAAAAAAGGATTGTAAATGCATAGGGAGTTAACTTCTATGATTTTCACAGAAGTAGGGCGGTAGCATCTTTTGGTGTAAAGGTGAAGAGACATAAAATCCGATACATGAAGCATGAACTATAAAATGGCACAAAGGGCTGAAACACCTAATCCAAAATATTTCTTGACTGGGAAGCTGGGAATGAGCGTGGGCACTAAACGGCTGATTCGAGAAGCATTTTCCGCAAATAGGTTCTGTATTTGTTGCAGAATCATGGCTGTCTTTTCTAGTTGGGTTGACTGCAACGGATTGAGTAGAGACAGAGACAAACATGGACTCAGTAGTAGCTGGCGACAGAATAGGAGACAAAGGCCCGTCTCCACACTCAACATTTCCGCTTCCAGTAGGTGATGACGGAAAATCTTCATTTTCCGTTTCGTACGGAGTGCTCTTTCTGGAGGACAGTTTTCCCATCTGCTCAGGAAGTTTACTTGGGTTGCTAGATTGAACTGCAGTCTCTGCGCTGCTGTAATGAGTTCCTTCAGAGTGAAATGGTGCAGACAGGTTGATATTACCCGTGCGGGTGTCATCACATCCCTTTGACTCCTGTCCGTGTCCATTCAAACCTTCATCAAGCTCAACATTTGGATCAGAATCCAAAAATTGGATACAGGGACCCATTTTATTCGCTGGAACTTGAACGATGGATACTTTCATTGTTGTTCCATGGCAGTCCACAATTTTCTTCGTCTGATTGAGCCGATAAGAGGATTTTGGTGCTTTGATAATGATTTCATGCTTGGGCTGCTGAGAGGGATTTGAGATGTGACTCTCATCGAATGCCAATGTTGATTGTGAGATAGGAGAAAAAACTTGGTGGATACGCCGCTTCTTTCTCAGCATGCTACTTGCCTCTTTGACGTTATTTTCTGTGAAGGTGTATTCTTCGTAATCTACAGCGAATTCAATCCAGGCACCCGTCGACGCCTCCATTTCCTTTTTCTGGAATGTTTAAATATTTAGCAATAGAATCATGCTGCTTTCCAATTTCCTACCCATTAATACCTAGCCTAATTTATTTAGTCAACCGTAAGATGAGCTTACGTACCTTTGAGAAAAGTTTGTCCATTAGTGAAAGCAAAACCTTCTCCCTTTGGCATTTTCCATTCACAAAAAAGTATTTCTTACCCTGGGATTTTTCTTTTTTCCCAGAAATTCTTGTCTCCTCGTTATACTGATGATCACGAACAGTTGGACTGCAAAAAATGTATTTTATTTTAAGCTAAATTCTCATTTCTTTATATATCATCCCGCCCGTCATTATTGATTTAAATAGAATAGAAAACTGGGTTATATACTTACGACGATTCCTTCTGTGTTAAAATTGTGGCTGAATAACTATGATCTGGCTCTGGATTGGTTGACGTTGATTTGGAATTTGAAAAGTATTTCTCATTGATTTCATCGCCCGTAGAAGAGGAATTAGGAACCGGCATTTTCTTCTTCTTTTCCGGAAGCAAATGTGCAGCGTTATCTTGGTTGTATTCTTCATCTTCAAAAACAACTTTAAAGCGTCCTATAGCACCAGTACGCATTCTTAGAATGTCTACCTATTACAAAACAAATCATCCACAATTGTATAAAATGTATCATATATTTATGAAAACTATGAAATGGAAGACAAATATTTGATGTGAAAACGACCAATTAATAAAAGAGAATAATAATAAAGAAAATATCTGTACCTTTGTAACAAATCCTCGCAATGTTACTATAAAACGGTATTTTTTCATTGTTCTTCCTTTAGAACGTGGGTTGGATTTAGGAGAAGCCCTTGGGGTGGAAAGTTGAGACATGACTTGATTTTCTCTAGCTTCATTAATTTTCCGTTCACACTCACTGTCTTCATCGAAATCAGTTGATTCTTCGCTTTCGTCAGAATTGTCTTCTCGCTGCAATTTCCGTTTTCTTCCTAGCCCAATGTTTCTCACCTTATCTGAATTTCTACTTCTATCATAAGACGAGCTCAACCCTAATTTAATTTGATTATTATATTCACGGCCACTGGATCCATCTACATCCAAATCATTTGTGATTTTGCCATCGTATGCAACACTAACATGATTCCCTACGAATTCCAAGTGGTTGAAGTCAAGTAGCTCGTCAAATGACGGCATATCCATGAAGTCTGTAGTCACCGTTTCGATTTCTACATTCCCTGGTTGGTGTTCCATTGTATTATGCGGCCTTTCTTCGGCAGAGTTTACATTAATATTTGGTTGAAACGAAGCCGAAGAAAATTCCAGATCATGGTCAATTTCCACCTCGTCCCCTATTTCTACATTTGCGCCTTGGTCGCCCAGAAATTGTTGCATTTGATATGATTGCTCGGGAAAACTGACCAGTTCAGAAAACGCGAACATATTCTGGCCTCGCAAATCCATTTTCTAACTCTGTCATACAAAATTATTGGACATGTTATGAACAGGATTTCATTGTATGTACTTACATTATACGAACATGCTATTATATTAGACTCTATAAATATTATAACTTGTGCTCTTGTAAGTTTGATGATAATACTTTGCACAAAATGACCTGGCATAACAATAATAATTTTATTCTAGTTGCCTATCTATTTTCTTTTCTTATACTTAAATGTGTTTTAAATAAATGTTCTTATTACAATTTATGCTACATTAATTACATAAGAAATCGAAAAACACTTTACTAACTTTCGTTTTCTTATACATATAATCATAATAATATTGTTATATCTAGTCTACAATTTAAACCCACTACATTTTACGTTTCTATAATATTTGTAAACAATTTCCGAACTTATTTTCTATTTCTAGCAAGCCCGAGTGACTTTAAAGTATGGTTAAAAAAGAAGGGAACTTTGGCGTGGATGAACAGGGGCTCTTTGGATTCAGTGAATTCGGATGAAAGATCAAATGAAATTTGACTGCAGTGAAGGTGCATAGGCAATTCTCGAACTTTGGTTTGCTTAATTTTTAGTTTTTTTAACATGATTGTGGGGAGTCGTTGAGGAGCTAATCTGTCTCTGTGAGAATACTTGTGGTCGCCAAGTACAGGACATCCCAATCCTAGTCCAAGGTGCACACGAATTTGATGTTTGAGTCCAGATTCTGGTTCGACTTCTAAAAAGGCATATTCTTTTGCGCTTTTGATGACATTGAATTTAGTAGTAGCTTCTTTGCAACTAGTTTGTTTATTTTTGATGTTGTATTCGATTAGATCTGGTTTGAGTACAGAACGGTAATTGCCTGTCCCTCCAATTTTTCCTTCGCCAATAGGGATCTTGATAGTCCCTTGAGGAACATGTGGACAATTTTTCGTAACTGTAATGTACAATTTCCTTACTTGCCTTTTTGAAAATTTTTGAGAAATCACATTGGCTACGCGACTTTCCTTGGCAAACAAGAGTACTCCTGTGGCATCCTTGTCTATCCGATGAACAGGGAATATTGCAGGGCATTTACAATGCTCAGCGAATTCTTTCATAAATTGCATAATGGTGTGATGACAATCTCTGGATTTGCCCTGGAAAGCAATTCCATAGGGTTTATTAATGGCCATCATAAACTCGTTTTCGAATATTATTGATTTTTTGAGGACATTCCACATATCCTCATGAGTAAGATGGTTTAAATTTGGCAAAATGTATTGCTTTGGAACTTCATTAGAATCTAGAAAATCATAGTCAGCTGGGTTTTCAATGGGAGAATTTATGCTGTAATCTTTGGATGCAGGCTCGCGCTCTACCCGTTTATTCTTGTTAACCGCTTTTGTGATTTCCTTTTGTTCCGATTTATGCGTTTTCAAAAATTCATGAGCTGTCATTCTTTTCTGAGAGTCCTCTTCCTCAGGATGTACATAATTCTTCCTAGATCGGTTTGTATTTTTATTGTACTGAATTACTTCATATGCACCCTCCTCAGATCGTTTTGCATTTTTATTGTACGCACTTACTTCATATTCATTCTCTCCTGAATTTTCATAATAATAGCCCTCTTTCGCTGGTACATTGTCTTTGTCTAAACGAACTTTTCCATATGAAGACACTATTATTGATTCCTTATCTTCCAGGGCGTTTCTCTTATCTTCAGACTGTTTGATCCAACTTTCGTACTTTTTTAGCCGGGACTCAACATCTTGTTCTTCTTTACGTATGGGTGATTCTTCAGATTTTAAATTTCCTTGAACTAATAAACTGTTCAAATCTTTGTCATCATTTATTCCGAATGGATTTGATTCATTGTTGTCTGGACTGGGCTTCGATGGGGGCAGTAAAGCTGACGATGTTTTATGAAATTGTCTGGGTCTGAAAGATTTTGTTGACACCATCTGGCCCCCACGGATTAGTGATCGAAGTATTCCCAAATTCATTTTGCAATGCGATACTGACAATTCCGGAAATTCAGCTGTTAACAATTTATAATGACGAAATTAACTTCAAAATCATTTACAAATATAAACACCAAACACGCACATAAGTTATTAGCTTCAAGATTTTGAAAAATATAACAATAATTTAACTATATATAACTCTACTACTTGTAATTTAAATATAAATCTCTTACATACACGCACACAGGTTATATTTATTTTACTTATACGTAGAGGTCTAAAATTTCGAACTTTACATTATATCTTTACTAGTGTAGTGATTACATACGAATAAGAATAACCTAAGTAGTAAGTAGCATATTAAGTATGCCATTAAAATAAAACATAGAAATGTACTGTGCAGAAAAGGGATAACAGTCATTATTAGTACTATTTCTTGATACATACACTCATATTGCTTTACTTTAAAATAATCACCAATCGCTAATGTATCTAATATCTAGTATTTTATTATAATAGAGAAGTAAAACATTTTTAAAAGTTGAAAGTATTCTATATTCTATATTTTATGCCATATTCATATACCATTGACCATATAGTTATAGTTATTTATTACACGTTCGTTACGTTACACTGCACTACTTGATGTTTATTCATTTTATGAACCTAATGCAATGTAATTTGCATATTTTACATAACAGAGCCTTATGTCTTACGTTTCATTTCAGTAGAATTTGTCACTAAATAGCAGTCAATCATAATACATGATAAAATATTATTAAGAAAGTCGAAAGTACAAGACGTAAAAAAAGGCAGAAGTTTTCTTACCCTTTCCTATATAAGTAAAATTCTGACAGCAATAGCAGGAGGGAGAACAATCAGGGAATTTGATCTTGCTTTCTTGAGGATGTTGGTTAGCGTAATTCTGGTAGCACGTAGCAGTGTTTACTAAACTGACTGAGTATTTAAACAGATTTCCATGTGCAATTAGTAGTTGGTTGGTAGTGTGCAATCCTTCCAAGACTAGAGTTAAAATTAACAGTGACAGTGACGGGTTGATAATAAATTATTTATCTTCCTAGGTATGACCATAATGACATCTGAAAAGCAAAAAATAATTTGATAGTACAATGACTTACACTTGACAAGACAAGTTGACACTACACATTTAATACTAGTAGTTCTACTATACATGACTGTTTTTACCAGTAATCATCAATCATTATTGTAAATAATTTGCATATCAGTTTTTGTACAAAATTATTCTATGTTCATTATTGTTCCCTGCATTATTATTAAGATTTAGCAAATGGAAAAAATATTTTTATAAATAAAACTTTATTCTTTATGGTTTATGACTTACTTTTCTATTGGATCATGTTTTGTTATTGTACTACTGTTGTGTATCTGATTCTGACATGAGGTATGCAATTTGGAACTTTTACAAAGTAGGATAATTAATAATTATAGGACATCGGTATCAGTTTTAGCAAAAAGTTTTTATTCTTCTATGTATTTTGAAACACGATAAGCAGCCTTTATAAGTGAGCAGCAAGAACAGTGATAAAAGCGCCTGGTCAATCGAGCTTCTGTACTTTGGCAGAAAAACAAGGATATACCGACCGGATGACGGATGGAGCCATAACGCAATGCTACTGCCAGATTGCAGTGTTCGATAGCGAATAGAATGCATGATTATTCCCAAATCTCAAATGATTTGAAAATGTATTGAACTAAATGTTTAACGTTTAATAAAATATGATCTGCATGAAATTAGTTTTTATTTGAAGGGAGATATCGGGAAGGGTTGGGTACAGTACAGCGTACTCAGGATTTCATCCCTTCTGTCACACTCAAGGTCCTATTCAAAACTTGAAACATTATGTATTAAGTACGTTTTTGCTCTTCTACTTCATTTTTACCTGGATATCTCTGATCTATGAGCCTCTAGACCTTGACAATTTTGACAATTTTATTATAAACTGATATTTCATAGCTTGGCAAATAGATGTCCAGAATTTTTAATTTCGAAATAAAGCATACATGGATGGAGAAATCAATCACACTACCTACGCCTACGTGACAATCTTGATGATATGTAATCAGTACCAACCATGACTATTGTAAAATACATAATAATAATTGTATGAAATGAAATGAAGAACCCTTTTATAGCAACCCAAATTCTGGACGATATCGGATGTTCTCCGATATGTACCTCCGGTTATATCTATTCAAATTAAAAATCCATTTTCCAAAATGTCCCTGCAGAACTATTGCTATTTCTCAAGAGATACTTCTACAATTTTCATGAGACTTACATCCATGCATTCTAGAAAGTTTACCTACATCCTACATTCCGATTCCGGCTCATTCAAAATCCTATGGATATTTAAGCACAATCTGGGGTATTCACTTTTTTCGAACTAAAATGTTGAAAATTCAAAAGCTATCTGTTCAAGATTTTTAGAGCGCTGGAATTTAGGTGTTGTTTCTAGGAATTTATAGGCGTAATTTCCATAAAAATCCGACAAGTAGTTCTTGTGAAATAGGAAGAGTTCTGTGACGTCTTTTGCATGGAGTTAGATAGATGGATTCTCTGTAATTCAATTGATCGATTCAAAGGAAAGATTTTTATGTTTGCTATAGCGAGTGAGGTCACAAGAATATGAATCATAGGGGCAACCGCAAGATACCCTGCAGAGGGGAAAGACAAAAGCCCACCACCACAAAAGTCGTAAACGGAAAAAACCGGAAGTATCGATGAAGATCAGATGAAGATTTGTTGAATCATTCAACCGTTAAGGGTACAGTCTTTCAAATTTTGACGTAAAAGGAGACACAATTTTGAATTTCGAAATAGGTTGTAGTTGTAAATGGAGGCTGAAACCCCGAAGTAGGGTAAC
>JABASI010006642.1:0-10636 GCA_019776505.1 Tomocerus nigrus
AATCAACTATGATCATAACACAAAGCCTAGCCGACAAAAGGCAGTGAAAATGAATTTAATAAATGCTAACAAACTGAAATAGAACCTGAAAACGATTGTTTATTAAAGGCTACAACCGTAATAATTACCAGTTAGGTATAACACGTCTACATGGAAGAAACTATTGCATGTCTACTCTTAGAAAAGCAATCATGACTTTCTTTGGCTTGTTTATTCATTGTTAGTGACTCATGTCTATTTTCTTACTTTAGTTTTAGTACACAACTGCGAAAACACAAATGCTGGAAACTTTGATTGAAAAAGGTTGCGCCAATATTTCTATAAGCACAAATAGTATGATTCAAAGCAATTTCCTTAGCTTACTTTCATATATCCTACATATAAATCTTTTGTTGTGCACACCCTATTGTAAACTATGCCTGGGTAAAATGATAAAACTATCATAAAAATGGATTCTATAGGAGTTGAACACGAAATGGTGTATGTTTATATGAGCCATTGCTCTGTTATTTTATTTCTTACAATTCCATTTTGCTATTTCACCCACGTACCTCACTTTCGTCTTAATAGCAAGTCTGCTATACGTAAGTAGACCTTAAAAATCCATAAAACCTTCAATCTCCCTGCGGCATGTTCTTTACTTTGTTTAATGTGTTATGTCATGATACAAAGTGGCCGAATCATTGTACTACTCTCCCCTTCTCATGCAATTTAAAACGTCGACCTTTAAATTTTTAGCAGTACCTCTTTGCACTTTTGGGAATCGGATTTATTCATGCATAGTATTCTCACTTATCAATTAACAACTGCATTGGTTGGGAACAATTCACTTTCTGTACAACAGTGAAAACGACAATCTACACGCCAAAGTTCAATTATTGCCCTTGCATTACTTATAATAATCTTTTAGATAGCTGTCATTAAAAACAATGTAATAGGGAAAAAATATTCGTTTAGTTTTTAAGAAATTGGCAATTAATAATGTATGTATATCATTTCCTTAGAATTAATTCGTTTTCATAAGGATACACTCTCAATTTCGATAATCTACTTTTACTGTGATTTCTTTCATGCCACCCTCTTGAATCAATGACAAAGAAATGAGCCCAATTGTGGAGTATGCAGTGCCAGTTGTGTCATTAATTCTTCTATGACTGAGTTATCGTATTATTTTTAGCATTGCAATAGATTAAGAAAAGAAACTTACGTTCCCCTCAAGCTTCGAGTATTTTCGAAGCCTGAGTCGGCGACCGAAAAAGGATATGGACCGAATTTTGATGACTCTTTGTTGTCAACCGAGTGAGGTGGTTTATCAGAGCGGAGCACCGCGTAGGCAGCAAGCAGCCCAAAAAGACCCACAGCAGAGAGAAGGGAGAATCTCAAAAGAGAAACGGTTGAGAATAGTGTGGAAGAGAGGCGGAAAAGAAGCGTCGAACTTTGTCGCATGCAGTCCTGATGAGATATCCTCGTCGACTGTGCAGAATCTTTTTGCTGCTGATACTCTTCACCGTTTCCACTCTCTTCAGTCAGTCGTCGACGCAAGCCCCGATATTTACTCCTCTTTGCAGACTACACACAGACAGATAGCAGAAAACGGATGAAATTTTCTCATACCCTTCCTCTCCGTTTTGTCCCTGTCACAGCTAAACTGTCCTTTCAACATTTGGCACTAGATAATCCATTGGAAAATTCGCTCTCAAGTACGAAAAAACTATTACATTATAGAATATTTTCTATTCGTTGAACTACTGACAAATTAACATTCTTAATAAATTACGAATCTTAAATTAAAATCAGAATCGAACGTATTCTCAAAGTGTGGCTATAACTTGTGGAGAATTATTTAATTACCTACCACGAAATAAATTGTAATGCATTTTCCGTTTCTCCGAATATTTCTATTACCCATACATTGAACAATGAAAATAGCTGCATGCTTAAAATAGTCAACCCAGTGATCATTAAATGCAATACAGGTTGCTTATCAAAGTTATTGGTACATTGAAGAGAAGATATGTCTAGACAATATTTAATGCTGTTAATAATGGTTGTCATTGAGCAATTCCAGTGTGTCTGTACTGTATATATAGCTATTGTATTAACATTCTATTAAACATGTGTATTATGCAAATTCAAAGAAATTTTATTAGAATTTCGAGAGAGCTATTATGCGTTTGAAGTTAAGACAAGCGTAAGAATGGTTTGAACGAGTGGCATAGTTGCTGTGGAGGATAACACAGGTAATAGATTTATATGTAACCACAATAATAATATATTAGATGGGGGTAGGTAACTGTAGGAAGAAGTGGCCTAAAGAACAAAGGAGAAAGTATCAGTACACAAATAAAATGGCATATCTGTCTGTCTGAGTAAGATAGTTGGTGGTATATAATATGTATAGATAGATTCTTATGTGAGTTGTGTATCCGTACATTTATGCATAGTTGGCTATAGTGGTGGAATAGAAATCGCACAAAGCCCGTACGTAGAAATAGGCTGTAATTTAGCAAACGCACGATGACGGCTCAACTACAAAGGTAAAGTCGTCCCATTTTGATCTGGATCAGAAACTTCAAAAGGTTTACATGCATGTATGTATACGAGTGAACAGGAATTGAAGTGAGTGAGTGCAAGAATAAAAGGAACTCATAAAGGGCTACATACATTCTCATCTACGTAAACTTGGCTAGATACACGCAGTATGGACTTACAAGGGTCCTCAATCCCTAATATCAATCTCTTTCTACATCCCGCCCGCCCGCCAGACTCACTGCTCGCCTCTCTTTTCTTCCTATATATGCAGATCGACGATTCACTCGATGTTCGTTTGTTCTAACGATATACTTTTCCCATCCATCTCTATATATCCCTCTCTACACTTATACACACAGTTCGTACTGTGTTCACAATCTGACAAAATATTATACTACTTTCATTCGACTCTACGGATAAGTAGAATAACTAACGCTCTATACCATTATTCTATGTATTAGTGATGGAGAAAAGTGAAAAGTATCATGTAGGTTATGACTACGCCGACTGGGCATATACAGCAAGAGGTCGGCTACTTTGAAATCGAGTGTGCGGCTCATGCGAAGATTATTTTTGCACCCAGGATCAAACGCGGCACTTCAATGCAAATTGATCTTGCGTTAAATAGCCTTCGTCTTTGTGTCGAACACCATCACCCTCCCTATCATATTCACTATTCACTACTTCCAAAATCACTTGTGCCAATACACACTACAATACCACTATACTTTGGGAATTTATAAACCACCACACCTACACACATCTCTCATGTTTACCTACTCGCTTAGTATTCAGCTAGCTATGTATCTCTATTTGTCAATCTATTTGTCACGTAATTTTTACTGGTCAGTAAATTAATGGCAAATACTTACCTAACTATTTTTAGCAATACGTTTATTCTGCTCAAGTTTGTTATTGGATAATTTGAGCTAAGACTAAATGTAATGTGATTATTACTGTAGAAATTGCTCTGATCATACCTTTCTACCAATACATTATTATTATATAGTAAAATGACAATAAAAATCGTACATTATTAAAGGGGGAAACAGTTTTTATTGGAATTTTTAAATGGAACTATTCATTGGTAAATATCCTGGAAATCAAATCTTGCCTTTCCTCCGTTAAAATATTATTCTCACAACAGAATTCAAACAAGTTCTGTAAATAATTATCTGAGTACCTGTGGAAAGTAATTATCATGACTAGGTATGACACTTTTTTTAAACCGGTGTACATAATAATATAAAGTAACATAGTATTTAACATCCAATGAGAATACTACATCCAGCATCCAACTACTAATCTTAAGACCCAAACTTTGTATAGGTTTCTTCACATTTTAAAAGGGGAAGTTCCCCTTTCACATTTTCTGAGTCATTCTATGCGTAAGACACAGAAGAATTGAAAGTGTTAAGTAGTTTTAATTATTTTAATCCATTACATGATCAACAGAAAGAGAAAAAACCTCGCAGTGAAAAAAGTCAGAGAATGAATCACATTTCACTTTTACACTTAGCGTATGAATAGCACTATAATGTATTTATACGAAGGGAATCAGGCAGGTTAGACATTCAAAATGAGAAATGTGTGCTGGGTGAGATGCTAGTTGAGTGAGATTTGAGATGTTGGGAATAAAATTAGTTGATACACCACTGGGGAGACGAGGAGTTGGTGAATTCGTCTCTTTTTACAAAACTCCTGAATTCCTAAGTAACATTCAGCTGTTAATGAAAAAAATCAGAGTAATGAAAGAAACTTATGTACTTAGAGCACACTTTGTTTTTATCTTTCCATTATGTAAAGATCTGCATTCGAAATGTGTCAACTAAAAATAATTAAACTCCAGGACGAAATGAAAGCGATGGAATAGTAAAGTCATAAAAACTTAAACAAAAGCTTTTCCCCTGTAGCCTGCCTTGTCACACTCACAACATTCGTAAATAATCCACTTCTTTGTCTTGCTTAAGAATTAAAAAGTGATGAGCACCATTCCTTCCCTTGCTTCCCATCTCTCAAATGACAAATTAAAAACTCAACACACTTCCCTTCTTAGCTCATGTCAAGAACTCACATACCTCAGGGCATTCAAAATGGAAATGAGGTGTAGAATATTAATCCATTGCTCATAAAATCTACAAGGTACTCTTCACACACTTAGCACACTTCAAGAAATTAATAATGAAGTAGGTACCTATAGATATTTGCAGATATGAATAGTAAAGGATCTAAAACATTGAGAAATCATCAACAGCTATAAATCTTAGTTAATTTCAGGAAAGTTAATCATCTGTGCTTGCACAAACACAAAAGCCTATTAACATACATTCTTATTAATGCATAATAATAAGTTTCATAAGTGTATCAACAATGAAAGTTCAAGAAAATTATAGAAGATTTTTATTTAGCAATTTAAAGGTACCTACTTGTAACATAATAGTAAAATAATAATAATAATATGGTGACTATACATGCTGAAAGCTGACCTTATATTTTATTGTACACAAATAAGATAAGGTGAATCATGACATGATGACATTGTTTATGAATATATAAGAAGACAGATCAACATAGACGTTAAAATGGTTAAATTAAAAAAAAACTTGGAAGCTGCAACTTATAATTAGTTTGACGCAAGCAAACAACATTGCTTTTAGTTTTAGTCTCACAGCTATAGTTGGACAAAGTATCAAATGTGCCATCGATTGAATAGTATAACGTCTAATTTATGCTGACAAGTTACATTTGAAAATTAGGTCTGCTAAATCGGTAAAATGGAAAACCTTGAAGCATTAACTGCAACTTATAATTAGTTTGACGTAAACAGCGGCGTAGTTTTTAGTCCCACAGCTAACGTAGGATATTATAATGAAGTTTTCCGTCAGATTTTAGACATAGCGTATCTCTAATTTGCAGATGTGTTTTCATAAATGTTTAGAAAATTAAGAGTATTGCAGCTGATTCAAAAACGAAGCCTTTTGAAAACAAGAATATTTGTCGTAACTTAATTAAGTCTATTTTCTTGAAGCTACTACTATAGTTAATGAGAAGTGCTTCCCAGAAGAGGGCAAAATGAAATGTAATAATTGCTATTTTCTCCCAGTTCATCACAGAGTCCCATTGTTTGCCCTATTTTCTTCGAGTTAAGTTTGTTGAGAGTTGAATTGAAATTGTCTAAAAAAGAAAGTAAAAAGTTTCTGATCCGTTGGAGTTAAGAAAATAATAAAAGTTTTGCAAAATATAAGCAAAACTTGAATTTGCATTAGAAAAAGAATTTTTGCAGAGTTTCAACGATACAAATATATGACGCCAGTTGAAATGAAGTAAATGAGACAAGTTTCATGTAAGTTGCTACGTGAAGTAAAATGAAAGCATGGAGCTGGATGGAACTGGATGGAGCAATCATCATCATCATCATCATAGTCGATGCTATTTAGAAGGAGATAGAGATAAAACTGAATGCACACATAGTAAAGACGTAGTGGTAAAAGTAAATTGGTAACGATAAGTATAAAAGTGTATAGGGCAAGGAAGGGTCTTGATTTCAGTTTGGCTTTGCTTACATTACTTCAGTTGGTTGAGTTCCGAAACATCCACAACATCCGCATGTACACAAACTAACTTAAGACTAAAAACTGAACATAAATCAGCACAGAACTATTAATGTAATTTGGTCGACTCTTTCTAATTTCAACTTCTTCAAAAGCATCAGTCTCTTTTATGTTGGAGCGCTTAGATTTGCAAAAGTAACTATGCAAAAGTAATGCAACTTCTGAGGGCCCTTCTGGGTAAATCTTTCATAATGTTTCCAAGTCATTTTCTATACTATTTATATGTTGACTACCAGTATCAACTTAACTTTGGCATTACTAAATCTCTACATTGTAGCAGCACAAAACTAGAATTAAATTGATGGAAGCGGAGAAATCTGTTTTCTCTATGCTTTCTCTATCTAATAAATGTGTACAAAAGTTATTCGTGCTATTCGGAAGCTTTAAATTAAGGAATGTTTTGGATCTGCCTGGGAATACATACCACAGTAAACATTATTTCCATTAGGAGATAGATAGTGAGTAAGAGGACGAACTACGACGTTTCTAACCCAGGCATATTAATCCACATTCAAAATTATACAGATAGATAGCTAAACTATCAAAGCTACACAAACATATCATTTTTGTCAACGAATTTTACTTAAGTTGAGACTTTAGACTTACGATTAGATCAGAGCAGAGCGTCTCATTTTCAAATCTCAAATAATTGCAAAAGGAAAGTTCTCTTTTACCTTATCCTTTCGTTAGCTGAGCAAACCTTATGCTATCCTATCTAAGCAGATGAGAAAATCTTAATCATCTGCCAGCCAACAAGGTGTATTAAATCAAAGAGGAAGCACCAATGAAGTTCATATAAGGCTTCTAAACCTCCAAGACTATTTTAACATCAAAAGTGTAAAGGCAGCTCTTGTTTATTCCTCAATCCTTTTGAACTATCTCTATCGGCCATGCTTTGATTGAGGGATAGTCCCCTACACATGAATGTCAAAGTTAACCAAAATACGGGGGAAGTTTTTCAAGAATATTCAACGCCATATTCATTTAATGAAGATCATCACTCTTATGTAACTACGTTGATTCTAAACACAACTTTAAAGATGTTTATGACTCACTCGACACTCTTAAAAATCCCCTCGGGATTGATATGAATCCGTACTAAAAGTTCAGTACGTACGTACAGATATTTGCAACAAGAGCCATTACGGGTAAAGTTCAATACGTAGTGCGTACTAAAAAACCTACCGTTCTTAATTTTAATACGCACTAAGTATTCAGTCAGAATACCTACATTTTGGTACTTGTACTAAAACCAATGGAATTCCCATTAAAATACCATTTAGTACGTATGCATGCTAAGACAATTTTAACAGTGGATGCTCCAGCTTTCAAATGATGGCATAAACGTCTATTTGAGTAAGTAAAATTTTAAGAAATAGTTCATGAAAAAATATTAATTTTAAAATTTTTAGGTTCAAAATGGATTCATGATTCACCTTATTCACCTATAGGTACCACTTTAAGGATATCACGGAATAAAATGCTACTCCAAAGACATTCGTCCGTTTCCATCCTCGAATTTTTCTCAATTATTGGGCTTTAAAAGATGCAGGAAAGTCTTAGCAAATTAAGTTACATAGGTACTGAAAGTATTAAAACGGAAGTTGCATGTCCATCCAACAAACTGACGAACAGCAGATATAAAATAAATATAATAGTCTGTTCCTATTTAATATGACAAAAGTGCACTTCTTTCATCTGCAAATGTATACATATATGGATTGTAATATTTTCGATCTGAGGAATATCATTCCCTTTGAACTGTAACGAAAGTTTAAATTTATTAGATTAGAAGTAAACGAATTCTCATTTGGCAATGCAAAAGCTATTCGTCTTTTTAAGTCTTCGACGACATTTTCAAAGAGCTTATTTGTTTATACTGCGTAGGTAAATTTATACGTATAATCATTTAGCGTATGTGTTCACTGTAGCATACTGACATACACGCGTATCTGATAGATTGACATCAAAGGCCACTGACAACTAAAGGAACACAATTAACCAAAGAAGAGGGAGAAAACCTGCGGTCCTAATTACATTCAACTTAATTTGTCTTATGCTCCGTATTGCGACTTGGTGAGCTTTGTGAAGTTTTATCTCGCAATCAGTTACACAGATTATATCAACGTTTTGACTATGTATTTGTTACAATGTTCCCAACTTACAATACGGATAAAAGAGACCTCATTTCAATATACTTCTCAGTTGAGATACAGATGTTCAGAAATTAAGTTCGTAGAAAAGTTCTTGAATAGCATTGCTTGGAAAAGACTTGGCATAGTGTACACGATTTTGTGTACCATGCTAAATGTAGAACTTTTATAGAAACTAACTGACAAAAGAGAAATGACTAGTTTTTCAAATTATGTAACCCCCACATCTGCTATTGTATTCTGATTTTTAGTGTAGCAATGAGAATGCACAATTTTGGTATTTATCATAAGTATTGATATGAAATCATGAATGACCTTTAGCAATCTTGGTTTCATATAATCGATGGTTTTTATTAGCGGACCCTAAACTTCATTATCAACCAAAGAGCATGTATTATGATTTTAAATCAAAAACTGAATAAAAAAGCCTTTATGGCTGCTGGTGTTGTCCAGATGGAAAATGTAAAAAAATTAGACGTAGATGTAGATTGAAATTTAAAAAGACATACTAGCCGAAACTGCCAGGACATTATTATCTCCATTTCCAGACTGTCACACAAATGAAGATTAATAATTACAGGAAATGGGTTTCCATTAGAGGGGATTTGCAAAGAAAAAATGGAAGCAAATACAATACCAGAAATTTTCGGGGCTACTTTCTAGGTATTCCACAAATGATGTCAATTTAAGGAGATGACAAGCGACAGTTAATAAATTCTTAGAATTTGAACAGTATACCGTTAGGAGTAGGACAAACATATTATGTAATCCTTATGAAATAAGTATCTTATGTTAATAGTAGGGAAATTAGTGAGATATGTATGACATAAATGATAAAGGAAACTGTTTTGACAATTTTTCGGCTAAAACACTTTAAAGTTGCAGTCATTGAAAGATGTGTAGATTGAATGTCTGAGTTTTCTTGTCAGTAGCTTTTTTGATCTAGTAAGGATCGGAGAAAGTCAAATCAAAGGAGTTCTTAAAATTAGCCAAAGTAGCAATATTAAGATATAGTGTTCGTTTGGGACGAGACAGAGCGAGACAGAAGTTGTATAACTGCATGAGCTTCGTTTGACTGTCTACCTGAATAAAATAGAAAAAAGCAAATTGAAATAAAAGGGTGAAAGATGGAGAAAGTTGTAAAAACAGAGAGATAGTGGGCGGGTGCCTTTACATGGAGTGCCCGTCGGGTGCTAAGGCAAGGCTTATGAAGGCAAAGGAAAGCCAAAGAAGAAGAAGAGAAATAAAAAGCAGGCCAACAAGAAAAAAAGAGGATGAGTTGTCAAAGGGGAAGTTACGCATGCAGTGTGTAATAGAGAAAAAAGAATGCCGCTTCGAATGGGCCGACGTAGCAATTTATAGTTGCTTTCCTTTCCTTCTTACTTTCCTTTGCTTTCCTCCAACTTCAACTATCAATATCATTTTCTAAACCTGGCGAGGACCATTTTCTTTCATCAAGTCATCAAAGGCTTTTTTCTAAAGAAAGACAGCAAAACATCAGAGAAAAAGGCAAAGTATAACTACGACCGGAAAAGAGTAGAGACAGTGATGTTAACATGTAGAGGAAAGATCAAAGCCTCTTGTCAAGACATGAAAGGCTTTTGATCAATGCTTTCTCATTAATAATGTCCTGTGTTCACAACAGCATTACAATGATAAGTACCACAGAGGGTCTCCTTCTTCAGAAGAGAGGACCCGCCCGACACACCGACCGACCTGCACTGCAATTCATAATATGACTCCAACCTACACACAACAACTTCATGTACTCAACTATCCTACAGATAATATCCCTAATACACACTCAAATGCTACACTACCCTCGCTCCTAGACCTGTAGACACATTCTCCTTTAACCTTCCCTGCCGCCAACTTCAACTTTGTCGTCTCTTTACCTTATAAATGCATTGCATACATGCTTTTTAACTTGAATTGACTCACTTTCATATCTTTCTACTCTTTGCTACTTCCTCTCCTCTATGTAAATTCTACTTTCTTCTCGCTTCTACGTTTCTTCCTATAGTAGGTACCTACACATTTTTTGTTTCTCATCTCGTAAGAGTTTGTTTTCCGTCTTCTATCAACCAATATCATCCCTACTCTGTTACAACCACTAAATAAATTTTAAGTGCTATCGATGGCACCCCTTTAGATAGTGCGAAAAGGTGAGTATTTAGTTTTAACACCCCGTACTTACCCCGTACTTCGTGTCAAATATTTCCCGCCCACATCAATGAACAACGTCAAATGTCCTTTAAATAGTAAAGAAAACCTTTAATACCCACACAATTTCGTTTCAGCAAAGACTTTATTCATTAGTAAACATGGACAAGTTCCAGT
>JABASI010006643.1:0-10634 GCA_019776505.1 Tomocerus nigrus
GTGCAACGCAGTGCTATGCATTCGCTGCCTTGCACAGCAATTGCAACCGTCGGTAATTCCCGGCCGTCTGTAAGATACGAAGGAGGTGATTCCTGTGCGTCTGTATTTCCATGTAATCCGAAAATTAAGTGATTTCCTGTTATTTCCGCTATATCAATGGTTGATTTCAAATAAATTATGGTACAATTTAACCGGAAACATTATAGAAGATGCTCAGACTCATAGGTACAAATATATCAGTTTAACAACTTTTGTTGCTCTTCTGAACCAATAGAAAGTGAAGTACTTATTCGTAGTGTTTGTAGTTTGTTTGTAGCCAAGTTCTCAAGTGTGTCTTAACTCGTGCCATATTTTAGTAAGGTACTTCTTGACTTTTCTTGATTTGATTTTCAGTGGCTTTGTTTCCGTAGATGTGATACTCAAAGGCAAAGGAGAGAGAGAAAAGAGGAGGTGAAAAACAATATGTTTATCTGTGTGGCAGAGTATTATAGTATAAGATATAAAAGTCGGGAAAGGAAAGGGAAGAAAATTGAGAGCTGACACAACTCACTGTGTTTATCTTGGTTGGAGACAAACAATATTGAAACGTGATGCCAATTTAGGTGGAGAATTAGATTTGGGAGCTGTAAAGGCGATGTCAGCTACACAATATGACAATGACAGTAACTGTTTCAAAGACATTGGAAAATACCATTATAGCATGACATCAAGGTAGGAAATTGGCGAAATACAAGGTAATGTAATAAAAGTCTTCTGTTACTTAATGCCTACAATACAATACAACGGTGGAATCCCTATTCGGTTATCGCACAAAACCCATTCTATTGTGTTCTACCTTTATTTCCCTGTCTACCCATGTCGACGCTGTCTAAATGCTACACTCTGAGTGATGTGTTATTGTTTCCGTCTTTCCCGATATGAATTTCCGAATTTTTCTATAGAACATATAAAATTCCTACACTTCTTCCCTCCTCGAAAGTTTTTTTCTATTGTGGGTAATACAGATACATACTTGTCACTTGTCTAGTTGTCTATAAAGATGATAATAATAATGATATAAGGAGAAAGGTACGACTTCAACTGCCACATATTCATAAATATTGTGCAAAACAAATATTGTGTGTTGGTTTTATTTCTTTTCCTGTCTCTTTTCATCAGACAACGTATATCGGTCATCTGTACATCTTTTACCGTACCTACCCTTTTCCTCAAAATCTGCTATAGGTTATTTGTCGGTTTTCTTCATCCATAACACGCATGCTAATGCATTACAGAATTATTTGCTTTCTATATGCTCATCTTACGAAATACTTATAGTCACGAAAATAGTTTTCAGAATCTCTGTGAAAGGAATTCATCAGTTTTCTCATGCCATTTTATAAAAATGAGTTTGTGTTTTGAAATACACGAAATAGAAAAATGGGAAATAATAAATGCAACCAAAAATGATGTTCTATACCGCGTACACTTTGTGTATTATTTTGTCCATAGAATAGAAGGGACTAGGTTTGTGAAAAAAATAGTCATTTCTAACCTTATTTTTTTTTAATTTCTAGGACTTTACTTGTACGTGTTGGTTGTGCAAACGTTTATGGCAGAAAGTATAAAGTTTCGTATCTACAGTCTAATTGGATGGGGTAATTAGTGAATTTTATGATGATTGACGCATAATATTATATTACAAGACTAAAAGCACCAGTTTCTTTGATCTTCATGTTTTTGCTTTACTTGATTACATGATGATTAGGGATACCATCTGTAGTTGTGTCTGCCTGGTCAATTACTAAGTGGAAGACAATGGCAGAAATCCCCCGGAGCTCTTCTCCAGTACACTAAATATTTAACATGATTTATAATTATAACACATTTAAACAATTTGATTTTGTTTTTAGATAGGTAGTAAATATGGATCCATTTAAAATGGTTGGTGAATTTTTTTAAATTCCAGAGTTTAGATGCAGACCTAAAAATACTTAGCTGTCCATGGTTTCATGTGGATGAATACGATTGGATTTACAAAGCATCAGCCCTTCTTGTCCTGCTGTGTAACATGTTGTTCTTACTGCAGATCATGTGGGTAAGTCAATAGTGTCCGTTTTTATGTTATTTGTTCTAAGACAGTGGGGCAATGCTATTTAAACACCTGTACCTGTACATGGACAATAAAATGCTCAATTACCTGTGTTTTAGGTTTTAATCACAAAACTCCGTTCTGCCACTACTCCAGAAACACAGCAATCAAGAAAAGCGGCAAAAGCCTTGGTTGTCTTAATGCCACTTCTGGGAATAACTTATGTTCTGGTGTTGATTGGTCCGAAGAAAGTCCCAATATATGAACACGTTCGAGCTTTCTTGATCTCTACTCAGGTAGCAACAACACTCTAACATCCACCTATAAGGAAATTCACGGGACCAATCAAAAGTTGTCCCTTATAGCGATTTCCCTTGTATCGGTATAAAGGAATCTCTTTTACTGTATAAGTGACAAATACAATTTTGATTCACAATTTATACACAACACTTATCGCTTTATGTACGAGTTCTTCATCATCAGTGTAAGATTGAATATCCAATTCAGTAGGTTTTAAATGTAACCCTGCATTATATGAATTTCTGATGGTCACTTCTGTAACTGAACCCCGTGCACTCGACATCCGCAATACAGCTTGCAAAACATCATTTTTTTCTTTTGTCCTTGCATTAGCAATAATTGTTGAAGTTAATAAATTACTATAACTTCAATGCATGAATTATCCTAAACAGAAACTGAACCATCAGTTACAGTTAATATTATCACGTACTCATAGTTCTTCCAGATTAAAAATAATTCCCTTATATATCAGTATCGGGGCCCTTACCATTTGCGCCTGACAGAAGTTGCTTGATTTTTTGTCCCTTATAGCGTTTTTCCTTATATCAATTTCATTATTCAGACCTTAGGCTTTTTTTAATGTGGCCTAAACTGGGCTAAAATCTGTATATCCCGTATACCAGGAATTCGCTTATACATACTACATATATCCGGTTCGCGGATTCGACTGTATAAGCAAATAAGATTACTAGCTACATAATAATGATATCTTGTTCATACTTAGTATTCAATGATTTAGGCCTAAACAGTTGATTTTTGGTATTATTGTTCAATTGTGGATAGAAAAAGAGGACTCTGCTATGATACATAGCTATGAATTATTCATTGAGTGATATTTGAATTTCAAATTTTAATGAGTAGGGTTTCCTTGTGGCCCTCCTATACTGTTTCCTAAACGCCGAGGTGCGTCTTCAGGTTCGTATTCATTGGAACAGGATTGGGAATATGGGTCCGAATTGGCTATGCTGTGGTTGTGAAGAAGATGTGAGACAACAGATGCAACAAATGAGAGATTGGTCTCCGAGGAGCAGAACAGAAAGTATCCGGTATTCTGATTTATAAATTAGCACCGTTGGCATTTAGTTAAAAATCGGAATTGCTCATTGCTCCAAGCACTGTGAAATTTATCTCTGGAGATAATTATGCATGAGTAGGTATACAATATCTGTAATAAAGTAATAACGTGTGTGTGTGTATGATATTAATATTGGTGGTAGGTGTATAGTAGTAGCTTATTAATTGCCAATGTTATGTAATATCTCTGTCTTTCAAGGTGTATTCATTTTTAATTAATATTTTCTATATTATGAGCAGTTCATCATTACGTATTCGTTAGTTTCCGCAGGCTTCATAGATGTTTGTTGCCATTTACGAGTTTATAAAATATTGCTATACTCGNTTAGTTTCCGCAGGCTTCATAGATGTTTGTTGCCATTTACGAGTTTATAAAATATTGCTATACTCGTATTCAGTGGTTTGTATATTTGGGCAATGGCTTTAACCACACAATCTAAAAATATAATTGCTCTTGGCATTCTCTAAATTTTCTCTTTCCAGACGTTGAATATTTAAAAGGTGTAGACACAGAAGCAATTTACTATAGCATGAAACTCAATTTAAAAGGAATGAGATTCAAGACTCATGCTTTTATCACATATCTACATAACCTAAATGAGATGTTGTTTATCTATTTTGCATATTTGATAACTTTTGAATGGACGATGACGACTTAATTGGACATTGACACATGGAATGGCGACCGTGCAAACCACAAAAGGTTATATGCCCCAAACACCCGTCGATATCGAAAAAGAGAATCCTCTGCAAGTGAAACCACAACAGTGACCGGTGTAATTTCCTCTACTAATGGGAATGGAAACAATGGCAGCCAACAAGCAATTCCCCTTTGTAACCGAAAAATCTCTTCTACCAATCCACTGCAGTCGAATCCTTTATTCGAAATCAGGGACGATTTCAATGAGCTAGAACTGTAAATAATTAAAAATGTAACCTGCCTCTTTCATTTAAATTAATTAGCTTCGCATGTCAAAATATTAATTAGAAAATGACTTAATTTTCTTATGTCAGATTTTCTTACTTTTCTGAGGCTTCACTTGTAATATTTCAGATAATATTTTTTTGCTTTCAAAAACTCATGTTCATGTTTAATTACGGATTGGTAATTATGCTTTAAAAATGTTTGTATCTGACAGTTGTTAGTTTTTCGTAGTTTTGTCAGAGAATTTAGATTGGAGTCATCAAATGAATCGTATCTTACTGATAATGAGAGGGGAGTTTCATTTGCAACTTTTGTAAATTGGGGCTCAAACTTAGATTCTGGCTTTATACAGTTCTTTCTTTATCCTTTTGACATTTTGATTAATGTACCTTGTACTGCTACATAATATAACTGTAAAAAATCTTTATTATAATTTTGCAACTAACTAACTGTGTAGGATAACTGCGTGAGATAAGGCTCTTTTTTATCATTGTGGTCCACATTTATTTTTAACAAATAAGAATTAAATTAACAATATTAATCCCCATTTGATGTTGATGTACCCTGATACCTAGATGTGATTAAACTGTTTTAAGTGTTATAGTTGACTGAAAAAGTAAAATACTTAAGTTACCACCTGCGCCGCGATATAATATGTTTCATTATTCGATGTGCTGTGTGGTAGTATTACTTACTATATGTAGGTAAATATGTACTAATTTTAGCGTTTAGACGTGTGCAAGTCGCAATGTGTTTTAAATCCAAAGAGGGCGGACCAAAGTATTCAAAAATGTTGACCCCATATCATCATGTATACTGTTGTGATGTTCATTGTATTTATTGTAAACAGTACTAATTATTGTGCATTTTAAAAATGTATATATGTACCTCAAAACAAATGTATACCTATCTAACTGTTCCGATAAATGTCAAACCTTAATCTATAGCATGTCTATAGGATAATAAATTATTACTATGTAATAAAATTGTTGTTATTACAAACTAAGTATATGGATTATAGAAATAAACAATTCAGGATGATATTAGACATTAAATAGTTAAGCAAATTATGTTAAATACTAAATATAACTATTGGCAGATAAAGTACAACTTTTACATGATAAGCAGCCTGTGTAGTAGTTACTGTTAATAAATAGTTTTTATCAGTTTCAGAGAGATTTCGCTTCAGTTTTGAGTATGCGTTCTATATGTCCAGTACAAGTGCAACCCAAACATGCAATGCGAGTCGATTGAAAATAGTGTACGAGCGTAAATAAATGTTATGTTGCCTAAATAATACTGAATAATAAATAAAAGTATAATGGACTATGTTCATGTGTGACGTATATGACCGATTCCAGGGTATACTTATTGGTTGTGACTGTGAGTGAAGTTCAATAAATATGTTGTAATATTATACAGATATGTGTTGTTTGACTAAGGAAAATGGAAATTCATGTATCACTTACTTACAGCATGCAAATATTTGCACTACCTCCATATATGCAAAAACTTACATAACACACAATTGTAAAATACACTAAGTAAATAGCATTTCAGAACTGAATCAACTGAATATAAAAATCCTCTTTTCTCTTTTAGGATTTCGTAGAAAATATAATATTATTTGCTTCTCTGTTGTATTGCATGTAGTAGCAGTGCCCATGCAGTGCCATGCATGCCTAACACAGAAAATATTATTTGCTTTTGCACAAAATATCATCTACGTATATAAATATTCAATATTCAAGTAAAAAATGCAAATCGATCTGTGGGTTGAGAGAGGAAATGGCTACATATAGGTTAATTCATAATTCATTTTATATCAAGCTGGAAATAAATAGCAAAAAATATAGGAATTGAATTTCAGTACAGTAATTTAAATTAAGTGTAAGATTCCTTTACATTTAGACTAGACTTTTAGACATATAAATAGGATCTACCTTTAAATTGCCCAAAAATGGGCTTAGTACAAAAATGAAAGCTCAATCAAATCATAATATACCTGTCTCTATACGATTATCTATTGTAATAGTGCTAATCCGAATTTCAGATAGAAATGTTACGAAAATCCTGCATAACCGATAATAATAATTACTGCAAATTGATAGTGTCTTAAATTCTGCACTAGGTATCAGCAACTCCTTTATTACATTTACGTTATATAGTGGCAACTTTTGATTTTTGACTTCTCTTCATCATTTTGCCCATTCATACAAGTAAACTATTTCTCTAAGTAAAATAAGTTTATTATAATTAAATTATATCCGTATTAAAGTATTAATATTAGGTGAATTGATCACGCCACACTTTTATGTTATGTTATTTGCTGTGCGGCGTTAAGAATTAACCCCATACAATTTCTGACTTCTGTCTGTTATGTATGTATCATAATGATATACCTACGATATCTCTCTACTCTAACTAAACTCTACTATTTCCAGACTATCCATCCCTAAATAAGTACATGCTGAACTCTAAACTTACGTCTCCGTCTCATAAAAAACCAATACAAGTCTCTAGAGTTTGTATCTTAATTGTTTTGTTTGCTACGCTTTGCTTAGGACTTGGGCTGCTGTGCAACTATACGCATGCATAAATACACAGCATACAGTTACAAACAACTTTACACTTACAAAAAAGGGTTTTATGGTATATTATTAGAGAACTGTTGCAGCAAATATTACGTAACATTTATTCTATACATACATTCTACGTTATACATATAAACGCTCAATGAACTTCAGTTACCGTTAGCTAAAAAGTACCTACCGTATATAACTGATTGATAAAGCTACACGTGAATGTGTGAATGGGCATCTTTGTGTCTGCATGTGTATTTGTATTGTCTCTGTGTGTATATTCGGTAGGTTTACGTAGTATTCAATTCTATTAGCTAAGATATGTATAACCATTCGTTTCACATGTGTATATGCACAACTTTTGTATTTGTAAGCGTAAAATATGCTTCAACGTTGAGGAGAGAGAGTATTCATTACGTGCAATACACAAAGTCTTTACTTTTACGGATTATTTAGGTCACCATTCCAATTTGACTCACGCTAGAAATAAATTGTGCTTTGCCTGCCGGTTTCTTCAACATGGGGATGTAGCTCAGATGGTAGAGCGCTCGCTTAGCATGTGAGAGGTACGGGGATCGATACCCCGCATCTCCAATAAACTTTTGCTTTTTCCGAATTAATTCCAATATAATTTGCATTTTTATTTTGCACAAATTAGCGGCATTTCCCTCTACTAAGCATGTTAAAACGTTTATAAATTAAGCACAATTTGAGTGAGCGGCTTGCTGTCAAAACAAAATTTGTTATTGTAAAGACAAGTAGCTTAGTCGTTTAGTCGCAGAGATATTTTCTTGATGCCTAATTGACATTATTAATTTTTTATTGTTAATCTAACAAAGTCTTTTGATTTATTTTATGTAATTATTTATCTAATTGGGTAATATTACTTTTAAAGGACACACTGCCCCAAAAATATTTCTTTTCTATCATTTTAACATTCTTAAATACTGGGATGATCGACATGACAGATGACACGATACGATACATGGTCACGTCATGTCACTCGCGGTACGCCTCACAAAGTCACAAACCTAAACATGGATGGAAGATTGAAGTTTATGAAAGAAAATCATATCTTCCAGTGCATGCAAACGATTTAAAAAAATTTAAATCTGTCTGTCAATTGGGAAACATAATTATTTCATTTTATTGAATCCAGTACAAGAATTAATGATTTTTTGCTACTTTTATGTGATTACTACATACATACGTATATACAAATTGCACACAACTAAAAGCTATATTATATACGTAGGTAAGTACATCAATTCAGAATTCGGTACACAAAGTATATCAATGAAATCCAGTTCACATGTGATACAAATGCAATCCAGAGGCTTTTTACTTTATCTTATTGAGTTCGGTACAGGTAAGTAGATTATTTGAATCAATATGAACACGTAGGATAATACTGGTTCTAAATATCAGCTAATGGTTATATACACTGCTACCATAGTTGAGTAAAACCACTTGTTGTGTTCAGTAAATTTCTCAGGTTTACCTTAGGATTTATTTAAGTAAATCATTCTTCATCGACGGGAACTGTTGTTTCTCCACTACAAATAATATCTTTGTTGATAGAAAAGCTGATTGGCTGAGGTCTTTCGTAACAACTTTTCATTCCGTTGGAACCTTTGTCAGCGAGAGCTGCTTTTAAGACCTTTTTCTGCCCTGTCAGCAACACATTTGGGAATTTCACTTTAAAGCGGATGATCAAATCACCTCGTATTCCTGAAAATGTAGCAAATCAAACGTAATCTTAAAAAACTGTCAAACACAAGAGAGTCCTGTTCCTGCTGGTACAAAATTAGTATATTTGGATGTATTATAAAATGTAGCTTTTACCTGGCTTCCCTTGAATGGTAAATCCTTCCCCTTTAATGATTTTCTCATATCCAGGTTCAACTATATGAACGATGCCAACACGAAAAAATCTTTTATTCAAAGCTCTAATAGGGACAGCTGTTCCTGTGAGAGCTTCGGTAAGTGTGATGGTTGCGTAGCGAATTAAGTTATCGCCGTCCCTTTTGAAGAATTCATGCTCGATTTCCCGAATCACAAACACAACATCCGCTTCAAAGTGTTCACAAATGCACCATTTATAATTGAGCACCACAATAATATTTGACGTGATAATTGAATAGTAGGAAAATAAGTAAATACTACCTGGCTCGATATTAGTTCCCTGATCCCCCTCTCCGGGAAATGTATATTCTTTACCCGACGGGATTCCAGCCTCAATGTCGATAGTAAGGATTTTCGTTTGGATTTCAGTTGATCTGTTGTCAAGTAAAACTTCCTTGGAAATCATAACCTTTTTCACGCATCCAGTGTAAAATTCTTCAAGAGTGAGCCAGAGATCGCGATAAACCGGAGGCTGTATCGGCTTGAAAATATCATTGCCTCCCTCCAAACTCTCACCCATCAGTCCACAAGAATTAGTTATTAAATCCGTGTATGGATTATCAGAACCGAAGAATTCTCTGAAAAAGATCATACCGTACCATTCTTGCGTTCTCCAATTAGAATTACGGTTTTATTTCCAGAATTTAATTTAGCTTTGACTATTTACCTAAAGGTTCTGTCAGGATCCCCGTGATAGGCATATGGCGTAATGAAACCATTGGGGCCCATCAAACCTTCTTTTAATCCTCTTTCACCAAAATTATCAAAAATCTGTCTGTTCGTAGTATCCGTGAGCACATCGTACGCTTCACCAACCAAATGATACATTTGCAAGGCTTCAATCGCTTTGATTTCGTTGATAATCAGCTTTTCTTTTGATTCGTGAGCGGAGATATGCATATCAACGCTGGTGATGATATCCGAATTCTTTGTTATGTAATGGGGATTGTTGGAAACGGCCAAGTTCTTGTACCTGTTCGTATTTAATCAAATTATTTCATTGTGATATTATTTAATAGATGGAAATGGCATTAGGTTGAATTCCCTAATAAAAATTTCAAATTATACCATGCAATCTCGAATCTGGGGTGTAGAAAGTTAAGATATTACATAAAACGAGAATATGATATGAAAATAATTGTAATACTAAGAGCATACCTTACCTTCACCTTCACCTGCAGCTTACATACAACATGCATAGGTAATTATACTTAGGTATATCAATTAATTGTGGATCTAACAGATTGGATAAGTCTATCGCAAGTAGCTTTCTGTTCATTGTTTGGGAAGATGAAACTTGTCAAAAAATGACAGTCACTTGCCGACTTCTCATGGGGTGGGATGGGACACCAAACTTTAATTCATAGACTATAAATAGTATGTATATTATTATCATTTATCATTCATATATTATTCTCCCTTGACAAAATTTTATTATAGTCATATCTGTAATAGTCTGTGATATGATAATAAAAGTAATAAAACTCTCTCAATCTTCTTCTCTTTTACGTATTATCTCAACTATTTTTCCGATGAACATGTGATAAGATTTTGCAAAGTGAAGTCTGTGGAGGTGAATTGCTTATTCCCTTTACTTACGCTTGCTTAATTTCCAAATCCGTCGCATCTTTTGCAACTCCAAGAACCTTGTAGTAATCTAATCCCATTTTATAATGGAAAGTTCTAGCTATACTTCTACAGATTTTTCCTAAAATTCAAAACGTTCATTCATGAATGAATGACAGGAAATCGTTTTAGTGATTAGGATCACGTTCTC